>UXGC01000873.1:0-47844 GCA_900480045.1 Eurytoma adleriae
GCGCAATAGTATGTTCCGGCGGAGCGGAAAATTTTCCGTTCCGGCGAAGCGGATTCCGCCTCATGTGAGGGCACCCTCAGTAGCTTGCGAGATTTTAAGGGAAGATGATGTTTTCGTCGATGTCGTTTTTAATTGCAAACAGAAAAAGATTAAATAATGAAATTTAAGAAAGAATTGCAATGTGATACGCTACATTTATGTGTAGGAGAATGTCAATAAAAAAGAAAAAGCGATTAATCAAAGGCGAAGTTTGATAATATCATTTTAGATCATTTTAGTTATGGTTATATTTATTCTGTGCAAATCTTATTGAATTACATTAACTAAATAATTATATTCAATAAATCAATAAAACAATTGGTTTCACCGAACTTCTTTTACGTGAAATATTTTACAAGTTAACCTAATTAAATTTGCAAAATGTACAGAAATAACGTAAGTGAACTTATTATAGAATCTTATTGAAACATTGGAGTCTTTAATTTTATATGTATTAAATTTTAGCAAAATGGGTATCCTCTCAGACAAAACCGAGATCCAGCCTTACACAGGAATCGATCTAACGGACGAGTTCAACGTCCTTATAGACAAGAGCCTGAATCAAATTCGGTTCAAGCTACAGTTATGGAACAATTTAAGGAATCTTGGTTAACGGCTATTATTGGCCTTATTTTATTTGCAACAGGGATGTGTTTGTTTGTTTGGAATGAGGTATCTTTTGAATATAAGATTTATTAACTTATAAAATAGTTGCTAAATTACTATTGAATAGTTTGCGGAATTATTCATATCTGATTTCAGGGAAGAGCGGTAAAAATGGCCTATTCTTTGGATGAAGCATTAAACAACATTGCAGTGATTCAAAACAATTTAAAACCTGTTCCTGAATTGGAGGGTCGTTTGGTATATTTGTCAGGTCCATTGAAAGTATCAGAACCACTGACAGAACCTGAATATGGTGTTATGGTCACCAGTGTAAAACTAAAACGGAGAGCTCAGATGTATCAGTGGATGGAGATAGAAGAAGAACGAAGGTGAACAAAATTTCTATATTATAAGGAATATTAATAAAAATAAAAATTATTTTTCAACTTTCTTTTTTTTTGTTACAGCTATCCTGGCTCATTAGAACAAGATAAGCACTATTACTATACAACGGAATGGAAAGATAAACTAATTAACTCAGATGATTTTTACATAAAGTTTGGGCATGAAAATCCAAAGGAAATGCCTGTTAAAAGTCAAATTCAGATATCCGATGAAGTACAAATAGGTAATTTTGCATTAGGAATGGAGTTGAAGAAGAAATTTAATGACTATGTAGAGGTTACAAGTGATGAAAGGCCAGAAAGACAAGACATTAAAATGCACTCTGGACTTTATTATCACAGCTCCAATTTATGGGATCCAAAAGTAGGAGACATAAGAGTACAGATATCGTATGCTGGTAAAGCTGGAGAAACTTATTCTGTAGTTGGAAAACTGGTAAATGGTGTTGTAGAATCTTATGTCACTACTCACGGCCAGAAGATTTTACTTCAAAGAAAGCATTCAATATCAGTCGACCAAATGTTCCATCTTGAACATGTTGACAATTACTGGAGAACATGGACTATCAGGTAACAAAAAAAAAATAAGTATAATTGTATACTCTGATTTGCAATTTAAAGTACAACGATTTCATGAAAATTTTTCTTTTTCAGAGGATTGGGTTGGTTGGTAATGTTTCTCGCTGCAACTTGTTTAGCCAACATTTTAAAGACAATCATCTTGAACTCCAATGTTCTATGCGGAATAATAGCCATTGAATCTCTTACTATGTCAGTGTCGATGTCCATGAGTCTTCTAGTCATTGCTTTTGCTTGGGTGTGGTATCGACCAGTTATAGGATTAGGTTTAGCATTAGCATCCATTTTACCCTTCATGTATTCAACAATGGGATCCAACTCATCCTCAGCTGCACCACAGCAACAGCAACAGCGAGAAAATTACAGGAGACTTTAAACGTTTTGTACATAATCTACAAGATTTTTTTAAAATAACTTAGATCTAAGACCGTGCCAATTAAACTTTTATATAAGTATAAAGCAAAACACAAAATATAATTGTATAAAGTACTAAGTACTTATGTATTAATTATTAAAAGATTTATAACAGATTTTACCTGCAATAAGTTCATTTTAATTATATAACATTTTAAAAACATTGAAGGATAGTATTAGTTATAAAAAATGTTTCTATTTTTTATTCTCATTATCAATTTTGATTCAATTAAATGAATTCTAAGGCGCAATGAAAGTCAATATCAAGTTATTGAAATTTTTACATAAATACAGTTTAATACAAATCAATCATTAGTTATTACATTTTTGTAAATCTCAGATTTTTAATTTTCTAAAAAATAAATGATAAATTATGCAAATAACTAATACATTATGTAAATTATTCATAAATTAAAAATCTAATCCTGAGATTGTTCAAAGAATTACAGAATGTTAAAGGTAATGCATTAAATAAATGACTTCAAAACAAATACCTTTCTTTTTCATCGTTTATTGTTTGAAATACAAACTGACACGTTCGTTCGTTTACCTTTTTAACGAGGCAACAAAAAAGAAAATGATTTTCATCATCTTTAATGGAATAAGTTGCCTCGAATCTTGAATATCTGCCTCAAAATGAATATCATTTTTTCTAAATATCCTATCTAAATTCGTCGTCTTTGTCCTTATATATAATCGCAAAATTGCAGCTTATGAGAAGGATTAAACGCAACGATTTCACCTTCCCACGTGCAATTCATTGCCTTAGTGGCAAATAAAAAAATACCCATTAGTCACAGTCTCATCTGTATCGTTTAAAATCAATATTATCAAATAGAGGGCACGAGGGTTTAAATTTCTTTCAATTTGAAATGAATTGTTTTTAAAGCAGTTCAAGTTGTTTAAATTAATATCTAAATATTACTACATACATTATTTTGTGACCAAATAATATTTCTTTAGTTGACATGGTATATAAGAAACGCCAGAGAATTAGAAGCAATATTTGGAAAAAAGACATATTCATTCAATCAGCTGATTGAAATAAAACCTAAAATTACATATAAAAACCTTGTGAAGATAAAGAAAGAAAAAAATTACATTAGTAATTGTACGAAGCTTATCAATGATCAAAAAACTACTTAGAAAGAAAAAAATTAATACAAAGTGGCTGATGCAAATGTTCTCTCACGCAGGGCATTGCCATTGCTGCGCTGCTTTATTACACATTAGAATATACTTTTTTTTAAGGTAGGCCTATACCATAGTTCAAAATTTCTAATTTAGTCAATCTTTATGAAGTTTTTACAACTTATAATTGCTTACTCAAAGATTCTCAACGGTTTACAGTATACTCAAAAAAAGTTTCTCTTTTGGAATATCTCAAATATTAAAAAGATAAGTTACGTTTTCAAGTCTAAAAAATTAAAAACATTGTAAAATTTACGCATTAGAAAAATTTAAGTGAAAAAATAAAAAACGTAACTTTTCCTTTTATTATTTAGAATTCCCATTTTAAAATCACTTTAAAACGTGAATGTTTTAAAACATTGAGAAAAATTACTTGTCAATCGCATGATTATCATTAAAATGTTATAAAAATTTTATAGAGATTAACTAAAATGTACAGTTTATATTTAAGCGACTAAATTAAATATATTCCAGTATAGCTCTACCTTATCTAGAAAAGAGAAGAAAGATCTATCAAATAAATCAGGGATTGCAAGACTGCTTAAATTGTAAGTTCTTTTTAATAAGATATATTTCACTGAATTGGATTGAACTGGATTGGTTATATATATGTGTTTATATATATGCAATAAGAATAATGAATATAAGATAGTATTATTAAATCGATAACGTCGGTACGAATTTTTTCTTAATGCTTTACGGTGAAAGCAGATGGCAAAAAAATATACAAAATTAACAAAGTGCACTTGAATCAAGTACACAATATGAATAATGTTTACAGTGAAGCAATATTTTTTTAGTGGTTTAGAGATGGTTCTCCCTTTTTTTTTAATACGTTTTTATACATTTTTTTTTTAATTTTTTATTCCTTTAAAACAAATTTCATTTTGAAATATATTTAGCATTACAATACTTATAATTTTTTAAATTTTTAATTAAAACATACTGATTAATTTGGAAAAAAAATGATTTAAAAATGGTTATAGCAAATGTGACATATTTCTTACCAACAAAGTGGATTTTGAACTTTTATGTAAAATACACATAATAAAGTAAAGCAAATACGAAATATTTATTAATTTCGTATACAAAATTATTCGCTTTTGTTTTATAAATGCGTATTTCGTTATTTATTAACAAATGAAAAATCGCAAAACCACTAATCAATAGAAAAATGTCACTATTATTAACGTACACGAAAAATTGAATAAAGCGTACGTACCGACGTTCGAAATTGCCTACATTCATTATTGTACATATTTTAAGGGATTTTTTTCTTTGTTTCTCTTCTTCGCTCGCTTTTTGGGCAATAGATCAAAATTCGCTTGACGTTGTCTCAGAATTGTCCTGCGACGGTATAATATAACTTTATAAACGCTCGCGGCGTCGCGCCAAATCCTAACACAACGGGGAAGAATTTCGAGATATTGACCCATCACTTTATTACTGTTAGAATTTTCATAGAAAACCTTCCCCTTTGAAATTTTCCAGCCGATCAAGCCACTGACTGACTCCGATACAATTCCGCGCGAGTGGCTCGAGAAAATTTCAAATGGCTTGTGTTTGTTACTTTTTTTTTCTCGATCTAATACCTTTTCATGGCATTAACATGAATATAATCCCAGAATGCTTCGAGGCCCCGAGAAAAAGCAAATTGGGACAGAGAAACGATCGTACATCGAATTACCTATTTTCGCGTCAATTGATTAATTTGTATGTTGTTTTCGACTTCGGTGTCACACGAGCTTACTTCGGCGGGTTAAAAATTATCATCGATGACGCGCCTCCTCGTTCACGAGAAGCAAACATTCTTCCGTAAAGCAAAATAATTAATAAATGGCTACTACTTGTAAATTTAAATTTTAGGTAATTAGACATAGCTTACATTAGTTACATTCATGACAATGACGAATTTAAGGTATCAGTAAATTTTTTTCCGCATGAAGTTGAGATATGGCCGCATTTCATTCAGATTGCGATGTTATCATTCAATTTCCATTTTAAAAGTATAAAAAAGTATGCTACGTGATCACAAGCCTGGAAAATAATCGTAGTGAAAATTGACCGTCGTCGTCGTAAAAACTTGTTTGCAGATTCACTTCGCAGTATGAACAAGTTACATCTCGTTTTTTTGTTTTAACTTCTATTACACAAAAATACGCAAAAGTTTATCTCTCTCTCTCTTTTTCTCGCATCAAGCCAGAAAGCCTGCGAAATGAGTCTACGCACTGATCAAACTTAACCATCTAATGACATCGATGATGATAAATACAGCGATAATAGATATACAATGAACGTCTTCCTTTTTGTAATAATAATTAATAAAAAATCAAGGAATACTTTGATAATTGAGTGTTGATGAATGTTTTACATTGAATATTAAATTATGCCAATTTTCAACATTGATCAACACCCAAACTTAATGACTTAATGAAATCGACGCGTTCAATGCGACACGAGCTACCGGTAGCTTCGAATTTCTGTGAATCGACGTTCATTATTATAAATAAATTTAATTGAGCTCACCGATCATTTAATTACACTGAATGAAAAAATTAATTAAATGTGAGTAAAACGTATTAAACTTGTAAACATTTTAGCAAATTCAAAAATTTGAAAAATGCCTTTACACAATTTCCGCAAAAGTGATTTTCAAATAAATTACTTCGTCGTACAAAAAAAAATATAAATACAACTTTCCTTTCAGAATACCCTGAAAGCTTACACATGCTAAAACCAACTGTTAACTCACACTTAACTCTCTTTTTCGTTGAAATTTCACGCATCCCACAACAACCGCACCCGTCGATCCACGGCGCGCGGCATTGAACGCGTCCTCGCTAAAAACAGTGGCAAAGAAAAGAAAAGATAAGCAATTCGACTTTCGCGTGTGTACGCGCCCGAAAGGAAGAGACAAAACGTCAAACATAAGTTGAGAGATAATAAGCTCCGTTCTCTTTCACTTGTCCATCGCGCCGTTGATGACGTTGTTGCTTTTGACCTGCTGGTTGTATACGTGCATGTTCGGATCGCTGTTGGCCCCGGGGTTGCTCGACTTGTCCTTCTTGGTGTTGGAGTTGGTCACGCTGTCCAGGCCCATTTTGCTGAGCGTACGCAGAGCGGTGAGCGCCGCCTGGTCACGGCTCGCGTTCTTCGTCGGCCCGTGTCCGTGGCAGACCTGCGGCGGATCCGTGCTCAGCGATACGAGCGACAGGTATTCCTTGTAAGTGCCCTAAAATATAAAATGTTAGTTTTTTTCTTTTTTTTTTTTTAATTTTTTTTAAGAAAATAATCTGCTTTGCGAAAAATATGACAAATTTATTTACAGAAGTTTCACTGTATCATTTAAATATAGTAGTAGTAAGTTTAAAAGATACCTTTGGAAAATCACTAAATTGTACTTCAAAGTTGAGCAACTGAGCGAGATATTTGAGTTGATCTTTAGGTGAAACACCGGTCGATTGAGGCTGCTGTTGTCCACGTAATTCCTCAGCAACAACTTGAACGCTTGGTCCACTGATTACTTTAGAATCGTTACCATTATCCATTAAAAGAAGTCCAGGAACAACTTGACGTCCGATTGAGCCTTCGATATGACAAAATTATAAATATATTTTCTTAAAAATTTCGTGATTATTATATAATTGAAATATAAATGAAATTGTTTAAATGCAGTATAAATATGGAATAAGAAGTGTCGCATTGAAAAAAAATTGTTTTACCTCCTTGAGGGTGGCTGTGTGTGGTTTCGTTGCTTGTGTCGACTTCGACGAAGGTGACCTTTCGTTTACCCTCACCGGCGTTTTCCTTATTCTCAGCCCCGTTGCTTCCACTTCCTACTCCACTGCTGGTCTTGATGGACGGTTTGGCAGGTTGCGGCTGAGGCTTACTATATCCTAACTGTGCGAGTAACGCTTCCGCTGCAGCTCTCTTAGCTAATTAAAAAAAAAATACATGTTCAACAAAATGTACGTAAAAGTTAACAAAATAAATCGAATGTTAAAACAAAATTCTTTTAAAAGAATTACCCAATTTTTTGTTCGGTCCAATGCCCTGTGCGGAGTGCTGACCGACCGACACCTCCATGACGAACTCGCGACGCCGGGGTGCACCCTTCTCCTCGATTAAATTGTACACAGGCTCGCGCTCTCTTTTGGCCTGCTGAATCTGGACGAGGCGGGAGATCGGGTTCACCTCCTCGGTACCGTCGGACTCGGCGCGGGGCTCTTGGTAGACCTTTATCAGGTTGCGTGATTTCTTCTTGGTCGCGGGCGGCTTGCGCTTCAAACGTAGCGCGCGGTTCTGAATCGGCGCGGCGACCGGAGGCAATCGCTTCAACTCTTCCAACATCAATTCGGCGGCGCGTTTTTTAGATACCTAAATTTCAATTAAAAATTATTTAGAAACTATTTTATTGATTATCATGACTACGTTGAAATTAATAAGGAGATGCAAAGACCCGCAGATTCTGGATTTCAATTAATTTATGAAAAATGATTATTTTGTAGAAAATACTTAAACATGTGCCACGAGATTCTATTAAAAATGAGCCAGTTCAGACTAGATGTATTTTTAAAAATCTAAAGGAATATGATACACTTCAATTTCTCGGAAATTAAAAATCGTAAAATATCTTGGATAAAATGAGTGTATATGTACACTTTGCAATTTTATATACATAAATTTTATTAAAAATTTTTAAATATGCTTATCTATTGAACCAATTAAGAATATTGAAATTGATGATCTCAAATTATAACTTTCATTTTCTTCTGCATTTTCATTTTTAATCCAAGATTTTCTACGATTTAAATAGTAAACAGTAAAGTTTTTATAACACATATCTTTTCTAGTTTAGAACCTCTTTTTTCTTGTGACTACATTCTAATGTAGAAATATTCACTTTTTTCTTCAAAAGAATCATTTCGTATTACCATCAAAGATATCTAAAACCTGCAAGTCTTGGCATCATCTTTTTAATGTAAGCAACATAACATTTTTTCTTTTAACCGAGGGTACAATTAAATATTTTCATGCGATTTTTCATTTTCGAGGAATATACCTTTTTGGAGGATCCCTCGCCGAGGGTAACCTTTTCACCGACAGTACACCGAGTCATGAAGGTCCTGATGTGCGGCTTGCCGGTTTCGGAGACGACATCGAAACTGACGGAAAGTCCGCGCTTCAGGGCGGTCTCGTGTACGAGCGACACCGGGCTCTTGAGCTCTGCGTTAGGGTCGTCGATGCCTCCGACGCTGCCGTTCTCGCCGGTCGTTGCGTTCGTGTTGGCCATCTCCTCGGGTAAGGGCAGCTGGCGAAGCTGCTCGAGCGCACGACTAGCCGCGTCGTGGCGCGCCGCTTGACCCGTTATACCTCGCCCAATGAATTCTCGTTCGCCCACCTGTACAATAATTCATAAAATCTCTTATAAAAGCACGTTAAACATTTTTTAACGATATCTAATAAATACAACTTTTCTGTCAAGTCATTTTATAGAGGTTGATTTACTTTGTGTAGCGACGTTGCGCATCTTTACCTTTAGAGTAACGAGATAAATTCCTTGAGGCTCGGGATGGAAGCCGCGATTGTAGGCTGGATAACGAGGATTGAACATCCGCGGGTAATTACCGTAGCCGTGTGCGACAAACTGTTGCGGGGCGGCAGCTGCCGCTGGCGGTGCATGTCTGAACGTGTACACTGTAGGCTCACCTCTTTTCATTGCCAGAGCATTTAACTCTACTGTGGGGGGTAGATGACCACCTGAAATGTTTTATATAGAATTAATTGTTTACGTTTTTCATATACAAATTAAGAATATTTAAAAAACAAGAACAAAACTAATATTACTAACACACATAAAACACAGCTTTCATTTTAAGAAGGAGATTGTTAAAAAAAGCGAATATTCTTTCTTAACATTCTTCTCGTAGAAAAAAATCTTTTCACATTCTTTTAGCAGAATGCAAGGATACATTTGTAAAAAATCTAAAAAACTAGTATTTCAAAATTTTTGTTTGCACTTTTACAACTGAATACAATCTTGGATTTTAAAATAACAATTTATCTTGAAATGATGAAAATAGTGAAAAAAACTATCTGCGATAAGATCTATATAATTTGAAAGATATAAGAAAAAATTATAAAATCTACTCTTATGAAAGGAATAAATACTAAGAAAAAACACGAGTATAATGATTTACCAGAGCCGGCTGGACACTTGCCGGGTATCCTCATGGCTCTGGTGGGCTTGGGCGGCGGCTTCCTGTACCAGGTCTTGCTTAGGGCGTCGCTGGCGGCGCTGTGCTGGGCCTTCTTGATGCTCGGCCCCTCGGCGACGTACTCCTCCTCGCCGAGCATCAGCGTGACCGTGAAGCGCTTCTTGTGCGCGGGCCCCTGCTCGTTCGTCAACCTGTACTGGTGCTGAATTTTGTTGAACCTGGCGAGCTCGTTCACCAGGCACATCGGTGTTTTTTCTCGGGTGTTTGCCAAGTTGGCATTGGTCGCGTTGGCCTGGCCCTGCTGATTCACCGAGCCGTCATCCTTCGATTCACCTACAAATCAACAAAAATTTACATAGAAAAATATTCATTTATTCGCTTTTATTAAAACAAAGCGACGGGCTCCAAATTGCGTTGATACATTAAAACGTGCTATAAGCAAATAAGCAGTTTACGTAAGGCTAATATCAATTTTTCTTACCAGTGTCTTCGATGATATTCTTCTTTTGATCCAGATTTTGTTGAATAACTTGCTGTTGCTGCTGAATTGAAGGATGATTTGGATTCTGCTGCAGTGTCATAGTCATAGGATTTGCCTGATCTTTCATGCCAACGTTCACCAACGCCAACGTGCCTAAAATGACCAATTATATTTAAAATATTTGAAAGTTAAGATTTAATTTCCCTGCAGATTCCTAAATGTAATTAAAAAGAAATTTGGTTTATTTGATAATTTAAATCGTGATGAAAAAACATTGAGTAATTTAATGAATTAAGCAAGATTCTGTGTAGGTGTTAGGAGTTTAAAATGGATTTTTCATCTTGTCAGTTTAATACCACTCTCACTCTAGTTCTTAACTGGCATGGATTATCCTTTCATTTATATAGTTAAATTTAAATAAAAATATAAACTTTTAACTATTATTTCCTTTAAAATAAAAATTAAAGTAACTTTACTTCTTTTTTCATAATTAATTAAAAATGTTATATAAAAAATATAAATAATGCTTTTATTTATATTTATCTTGTATGAAGATTCAACAATCAACTGCAAAATAAAATAGGTTCATCTAAAAAAATAAAAATTAAATACCTACATAAATAAAAATTTTCAAAGAAAAAGAAAAAACATAATTAAAAATAGAGAGCTTCTACAGCTTGATGAATATAATACTGAAAGAGGTTCAGATCAAGAAAGAACTTGGAAAATATCAACGCCAATTTTTACTTTAATATCCTCAAAACAAAAACAGACCTTCTATGCACCCACTTGGTCCAAAAAAAAGTTCCAAGTTTTCAAGACTATCTAGCAGTGCAGATCGGTGAACTTTAGCATCAGCACAGGATAAGAGGAGGCACACCAGTACAACCACACTTAAAAGGTGGCGACGCTCTAACAAAAAATAAACACAACAACGGTGACTGTGATTTTTTAGCTACACAGGTTTGTCCTTTGATCAATTGCAAATAAAAATTTAATTATAAACAGAATAAAAGCTTCACTTTTTTAAATTTACCAAGCTGTAGAAAAATGTAATGCACTAAAGTAAAAATGTAAAAATGTGTAAATCAAATCAAACAAATTTTTTAAATTGATAAGACTAACTTAGTTACTTTTATGATTTCTGTTAAGAGATTAATAACTAGCTAATATTCTGCTCAAACTGAAACACTGAGTAGGAGAAAGTAGGTATTGTAAAGAATAACGTTTACAGAACTTAAAAACAATCTGGGATATGTGAATGCAAAATAAAAAATGGTAAATTAAAAATGCTAAACAATGTTAAAAATATTCTCCTTAATCATAAAAGCATTATTACTAATTAAGAAAAATCATTTATTTTACCATCACCTTGCTAAGGACATAGAATACCCTATAAATAATTGTATCTGTCTAATCTAATAACAGTTCAAGATAAATATATATTTATCTTTCTTATAAATAGTGACATACTTACTCATGTTTGATAAATATTTTCTCTGTATTACTTTTATCTTTCACGTTAGTGAAATATTTTACGTTAATTCGCAGTGAATCAAAACTGTAATAATTATTAATAAATTGACAAACTAGGGTAATCTACATTCCTATCTGTAAAGGATGTTTAAACTGTGATATTTTCCCAGCTTCTTTTTCTTTCTCAAACTCGTTAAATTTGAAGTAAAAGAAAAGTTAATAGATACGAAATCAACAATAGCAGTAAATGTTTGCTAATTAAATTATGAAATCTGTAAACTGGACAAACTCATGCAGAAAGACAGCAAGTGTATTATTTTTATTGGCACAATGGCTTACAGTATTACTCTAATACTAATGGAAGATGATGCTGACACGAGAGTTAACTTACCGTTAGGATTCGGAGTATTCATACCCATCAACATTCGGGGATTTGAGATGGCTGGATGCTGCAT
This sequence comes from Eurytoma adleriae, assembly GCA_900480045.1. Taxonomy (NCBI): domain Eukaryota; kingdom Metazoa; phylum Arthropoda; class Insecta; order Hymenoptera; family Eurytomidae; genus Eurytoma; species Eurytoma adleriae. The sequence goes on from UXGC01000873.1 coordinate 11,864, forward strand.
ATGATGCATATGCTGCTGTTGATGTTGAGCCATCGACAGCAACTGTTGATGGGTACGATGTGGATGTGCATGCGGATGCTGCACAGGCTGGTGGTGTGTGGGGGCCATCTGAGCCTGTTGCATGGGACGCATTACTTCTTATGCTGAAAAGTACATGTGATATTTAGTTGTTTATTATACAAAATTTTGAATTCTTACATAAAGTAAGGAATTATTGTAATTTTATCTTAAAAACTAATAAAAACCTTTTCTTTTTACATCTAAAAACGGATCTCAAAAATGTCTTAAAAAAAGTGAATAAAAATTTTTCTTCAAGAAGTTACTTAAGGAAATGATTACCTCTTAAATCCATGTAAAATAAAATCACTTAAATCCACGGAAAATATGTGGATTTATGTGCGAATAGACATACCGATATTTTTTCACTGTTACAATTACAAATTTTTATTTTATCAATTTTTTAAATAACCTGTTTATTAATACAAAGACGGACTAGACGCAAAAAACTAGTGTTGGTGTACGACAGTCTCTTAAACATTTAAATCTATTAATTTTTTCTTTTAATTTTGTCAGAATAATAAATAGTAATAGTGACTGTACTTTAAATAAGTTAAGGTTACAAAGGAAATCTCTTCATTAAAAATCACTTCTAAGGTAGCACCTTAGTACCTTACAAGCTGTTCAACTAAATGAATAATAATCGAAGTATTAATTTGACCAGTCTGTCTTCGAAACAATAAATAAATAAACTTACAATCAAACTAAACGTAAGAAAAATATCACAACTAAGTAGATAACACGTAATGGTAAAAATTCTAAGAGAACACTTCTGTAGCCATTTTGTCCCTTTTTTTTTGCCAAAGAACCAACGGAAAAACCCTCGCAAACTCTTCCTCCGCCAAAAAACCTTACACCCCTCGCAAATTCTCTCGCAAATAACAGAGACAGTCCCGGTGACCTCACTCGCTCCAATCCAATTCGGAGCAGAGTCGCCGGGACGACTCCGCGCCCCGCACCCGCGAGTAGACCCGCGGTGATCGCGCGACTAGGTTATAAACCCTCGGCTGTGTGTTCGCTCGATCCGGCCTCCCCGGAGGTCCTCGTCGCTTCCACCCGGTGCGCCCTGTCAGCGGCCGCCGAGGCGGCAACGACTGACGTTTCTCGAACTCGCGCGCCGGTAGGCCATTTCCCGTGTCGCGCGGCCGCTCGTTAACCTCTAAACCCGAGTCACCCACCCCGCGGGTGACCATCGGCGCCTCCCGGACGCGACGAGGACTTACCCGCGCTGACGGCGCTTATCCCTCTCGCTGCACTCCCCGGTGCTCGGCGATCGATCCTCGCTTGGGACACGGGCTACTCTCGGCGGGTAGCGCGACTCTACGTCCCCTGTGTGTCTCTACCTCCGCGCGAGGGAGAGAGAGAGAGCGAGAGGGGAGAGAGTCCGCGGACTACTGTGTCTCGAGAGCGAGAAAGAGAGAGAGAGAGAGGAGGAGACGTACGTCGGGGGGCCGGCGACGGTTTATCTCCGGCGGCGAGCGCAGCACCTTGGTGTGTGTGTGTCCTGGCGCGTCGACGAGCTGCTGGACCCCGTGGACGGTTGGCGCGGCGTCCCTCGCGAATCCTCCTGGTCAAACGGCGATTGGCAAACAGTAAAGAAAAAAGAGCGAGCTGCGGAGGTGAGAGAGAGCGCTTCCCTTCGCGTGTCGACTAAAATGCGGCCATTTTTCCCTGCTGCTCTGCGCGCCGCGCCTGCGTGCTGCCGACGACCGCGGGTAGAGGGGCTGCAGAGGGAGACGGAGAGAGGACTCGCGGAGACCGCAGTGTGCCGCCTCGTCGTCGGCGGTGTGTGTGTGCCGGCTACATAGTGGATTGCCGGCTCGCGGGGACCCAATTTGAGATTTGGCCAGTAGGAGATAGGGTAAGACTTCGTGGAGATTCCGGTTCTTGCTTGGGGGGTGCAAATTGATGATTTGAGGGGGTAAGTTGAAAGATCAGTTACGTTTGAATACTGTCTTTGTGTTGCTACGCAATTTCTTATACTTACACATTTCTTTTCTCCCTTAGAACAAAATGTTGCAGATTTAAGGACCCTACATGTGAAACCTGTACCTATGAAGTGTTGAATGAAGCAGATCTGCAGTCATTTGGATAAATCTACTTAAGTAACTAATCTGTTAAAATTATGCAACTTAAAGATGATCAAACTGTTTCTAACAGTTTTATTTTTCTTGGAATACAATTGTAGGTGATGATACCAAGAACTTAATTATAAGGTGGAAAATTAACACTAATAAGACTTATGAAGTCGAACATTAATTTGAATACATTATTATACGTAAGTATTAGAATAATTTTATTCAATTGAATTTTTTTAATACAAATAAATATTTTTTAAAAGTTATGTTTGCAATTTAATATAATAATAATTATCCAATAGAAACTATAAAAGAAAAACAGCAAAATCAATTGCATTAATTACTATATATTATGACTTCCAAATTAATTATTAAAAATTAAATTGGATATAATCGAAAGAGAATAAAAAAAGATAATAGAATATTAATTAAAAACGTTATAAAAGTAGCTTAATTAAAGTATAAAGTAAATTGTTCGTGTTACACTTTTGTATTTAATTATTAACAAAACAAAATGTACTTTAAAATTGTAATTGTATTTTTACAAATAAGTTTATAGTACACAAATATAGTGCAAAAAAAATTTATTGCAGCTTTATAGAAAAGTTGTGAAAATTTTTAATATATTTATAATATTTATATATGTATCTTAACTATTATTTACAAGTTTTCTTTTTACTAATTTATTTAAAAGAATAATTAGTAAATTATTCATAATACTTTAAAAAATAAGCAAAAAGTTTTTTACTGTTACACCTCTTTCCAAACCCTTCAATTTACTTTTTTTATACCTCCAGATTTTTTCACAAATTACAACTGGTTAATGCAAGTTACAAATGAGTTTTTTTGTTCAATTGCAATTACTCAGTAAAAAAAACAAAGAACACTATGCAAAAACGAAATTGAAGATTAAAAATCAGACTTTCAAATGCAATGGATTAAATTAAATTTATGCGAACATTTTTTACTTGAAAAAATGTACGCTTCAACAATTATTGAAAAAATCAAAATATTTCTTTTTTTTGTTTTTTTTATGAAATCTGCAACAATTGCAAAAATCTGTATGCACATTGAAAAAATAACCATTTAATTTTTTAATTTCTGTTTTTAGATTTCTTTCTGTGCCTATATTATTCACGAAAATGTAAGTTTCAACATTTGTTCTATTGTTTCTTCTAAAAATTACCAAGTTCTCTGCTTAATAGTTGAACTCTTGAAATTAAAAGCGTGAAATATGTTGGTTTTCCTTAGAACCACTGACATCATCACAATGGATTATTACTTAACTAATTTGCATAATTTAAATTATTCCACTAAACAACAACGTATTTTGCAGATTAAAAACTTCAACGTCAGTTCTGCGCGCTCGCCAGCGCCTGGCGAACGTCCACCCTCCGTTCTCGAGCGCCCGGCGTACACCAGCCGGCTGATCTACCTGCTCTCTCAAGCCTCAGCATCGCGCGTAAGCCTCCCCGAGGCAAAACAAACGCACCGACACCCACACGGAAACGCAGCCCGAAACCTCGCACCGTCTCGCGTCGCATCCACACGTTATAGGAAGGATGTAGCCGCGCGTCCAGCAGCATCTCCGATTGCAAAGTCGCGGCTGTAAATCGGCCGGTCCCTCCCCACCCGGCGGGGGCCTTATCTCCTCTCTCTCCATCGTCGGCGGCGAGCCCCACGCGGCGCGCTGGTCGTTCGCCTTGGCGCGGCTCAGTGTCGCCGGCGCCGCCCACGAGCGATGACTCCGCGCCGCGTGCCACCGTCGCGAGTGTCGCCCGTCGCGCAGTGAGTGTGTGCCGCAGCCGCGATGCGCCAGGAACGCGCCGGACCCAGCCCCCGGCTATCCGCCGGCTGCCTCAGCGGCCTCTTCTTCTGGTAAGCCCCGGGGGGCCTCTGCGCTGTTCCCCTCGTAATATGACACACACGCGCGTACCACGTATGTACGTACGCTTCGTTTTTAGCGGTACCCGCTCCCAGGAATCCAAGGGGGAAAAAGTAAGGATCGCTCGCGGCGACTGTCGATTTTTCGATCGCGCACGTATTATACCGCGATAGGAGCTACCGGCGCGGAACGCTGCCCGCGCGAGCGTTGAACCTTCGGCTCGATCGCTCCGAGGTATCCCACGGCGCGCGCGCGAAAATTCGCATTCTGTGGAGATAATATGGCGATGTTATTTTTTTTTCTGAAAGGTGTACGAATTGTATGTATGTAAGACTATGCGTATGCATCTGAGTGTATGTATGTGTGTGTATACTTGCGCATTTGTAGAACTGTATTCGTGTGCTGCGAGTAATTGCATCGTAATTCGATTGCAATTTTTATTGTTCCTCTCGCGGCAGACCCGATCGGGAGGAATCATCGGCCGTTAACTCGTTCATTTATTATGTAAGTTATTGACCTCGGGCCGCCCGGAGCGTCCTGTAATTGCGACTCGTCGAATTTCCGAGAGACAAAAGCAAATTTGAATTGCAACGACGAGTTTCACTTGCACCCGCGATGTACCGGCTTTCTAATGACCTATAAAATCCTTACTTTGGAGCGACGCTTAAAGCCACTTAGATGCCGTCATGTCGCTCGTTGAAACTCGAACGAAATTTTAAAAAATTGTAGGAAATTACCGGTTTATTTATACTTTATTCTTTTATTTAAAAAAATAATGGATACTCTTATTTGCTTTTCAAGATTAAAAAGACTATTTGTTATTCGTCGTTTATTTTTACAAATGAAAATTAATTTTTCAATTAAATTTGGAATATTATTCCGGCAAAGTGGACGATAAGAAAATTTTATAAATTCTTACTCTGAAATTGAGCATACATTATAGAGTGACAGGTGATAAGAAAGCGCGAAATGAGCCTTGTTTTCTTTAACTTCCAGCCGTGTGGTTAACTTCTGAAGTATTTATCGAGCCTCTTCAATACGTTCTATAAATACTTCCAGTTCAAATAAAAATGATCTACTTCAGCTTACAATCTGCGAGCGCTAGAGGCGAGCGAATTTTCGCATCTCCTTTTCGTACTTTTCGATAAAATACCTTACTTTATGCTTTTCCGTTTTTCATTTGATGTATCCTCGGGCTTCGAACGTGCGTTACGAAATTTTTTTTGTTGTAATTCTTATTTTTATCTCAGTTCAATTTACATATGTCGCGAGCCAGATATTGCCATAGTTGGAACACCTGTTGGATGAAAGACGCCGATTTTTGTTAGTCATTTGATGTGTGCATGTTATTATTATTTTGGTTGCATTAATTTGCATCAAAATTCCTTCATGCGTGCTGTACACTCGCAACGTTTTCGTGAAACGATTGGTGATTACGTAATTTAATTCGATAAGCGACATTTTCGATCGGGTAAATATATAGCCATTTGTTTATGGTGATTATGGTGATATTAATTCAATGGCATTTAATTGATATCAACATAAATTTTTTTTTTTTTTTTCATTTTGATTATTTATATAAGCACAAATAGTTAAAATTAGAAATAAGTGAATCACTTAGCTATTAAGTCATTCGAATTCTTTCTTTTTATTAAGTTATCGATTCTATATGTAATGTGGATTTAAATTGTTATGCGGATACATTAATCTGCTTAGTAAAAACTGTCACACAGCAGTGTAAAAATTACTCAGGCTGTTTATTATAATCTTTGCCAAAAGGTCACTTGATTTCAAAACTTCAAAGGTAGACTAATTTCTTCAAAAAAGTGAAATTAATTATTACGAAAAAATTCTCTTCACGGTCGAGCACATTTATCAGTTTCAAAAATTTTCCAGAAAATTAATCTAATTTAAATATTCATTGATTAACAAACATATGGAACTTTTCCATTTTTTTTCTTTAAAAAAAAATCAAGTATTTTAGCGATAATAAAATTGCAAATAGATCGATGTGCTCGCAAGTCAATATCTCCGCGCCTTTATGGGTATCTAGCCCACCTCTATCGAGCGTAACGCTCAATTATCAAAGAATACACACTGCGCTATTGTCCGCTCGGCGCTGAACCTTTTAGGAGGAATTACGCGGACCTCACTGCAGGAAATAAAGAATTTACTGTTCAAGTGAATCAACTGTAATATTCGGATATCGCTCGGGATCCGTTTTTCTTTCTCAATCCTTTGTATCTCCGGGTGAAAAAAAGAGAAGATGGTCTTTACTATAATGAATTGTTTAATCAATATTGTTAGGTGTTGAATTTTGTGTTCATTTGTATTGGTGATCAATATTTTTAGGTCTGTTTTATACTGTTTTTTGGTCAAATTTATAAACTTTCTATTTTATTTTTTGTTTAATTTTGCTTTATGGTAGCTTCGTAAAGCATTTTTATAACAAATACATAATTGTAATTATTGTTAAAAAGTTAAATCGAAAATTTTAAGTAATCATTTATGCATATTTGTTTAGTTAAATGCATTTTTTATTCTTAAATCTCTTAAAAGTAAATTAAAAGACATTTTTTAAAGATCATTGAACCCAATTGTTATGAGTAGAGTAATAATTACTAATAAAAATTATGAGTAATGCTCTCAGTTTTTTCTTTAAATTTTGTATGTATTTAAATAAAAAATCAATTCATGGGATTCATTCAGGTTTACACAGTACAATTTAAAATCATTTTAGGTTTATGTTTTTTTCTGTAAAAAGTAATGTTGCTTTATTACTTACAATATTTATTGTACGAAGAAAAGTTTCATGTCACTTTTGGCAAAGAATTACAATGTAATTAAAGGGTCAAGTGCCTAATTTAAAAGTAATTGTCTAAAAACTTCCTAAAAATTGCTGAGTTTTGCGATAATTTTTACAACACTGTGCGATAAATTTTACTATCAGATAAATGACTGTGTACCCAGTCATGAAATGAACACGGAAAAAAGTAACTCAGTTACTATTTTAACAAAGTTTTTTTGCATAATTAATAAGATTATTTACTATGATAATCACGAGGTGAATTAATTAGAAGTTTGAGAAACAGATGATCGCTGATAATAATAAATAGGACTGATAGCTTGCCCACTTGTTCTTAAATCGTTCTAATCAATTCTCATCGCCGTATTAGATAAGCGTGTATATATAGGTACCAAAAAAATCAAAATTCTGATTGAGCCATTTAATCATTTATTGATTAAACTATGTTGTTTAGTTATCATTCACTTGATTAATTGTAATCTAAAACTAATCATGAAATGTCAAACCTTTCCAGTGTAAAGTTGAATTTATGAAAAACTACTATGACAATTGCTCCATTAATTACTAAATAGTGAAGCTCTTTTGACTAACTATTATTGAAATATCACTAATTGTATTAGTTTTTCATTAGTTCTGCTCTTAAATCTTAATACGCGTTCTTCTCGTCGCCCTACAATACACCCAAAAAAACCGAAAGTACCAAAATCCTAACGAAATCATTTATCCCGCAGGTGGCTGAAACCGCTGCTCATCCGAGGCAAGGCCCGGGACCTGAGGTGCGAGGATCTCCACGAGGCGCTGCCGTGCGACGCCAGCGAGCAGCTCGGGCGCAGACTGGAAAAGTGAAAATCTCTAAGTTCAATAAACGCGCGTAGCGCCTTTTAACGAGAGGCTCATGTTTGGCTTGTCTTTGTCCGATGATTGCAGGTACTGGAAGAATGAGGTGGAGAACGCGCGGCAGAGCGACAGGAAGCCGAAACTCGTTAACGCGATAAGGAAGACCTTCGGCTGGTCGTACTTCTACTACGCCGGTCACATGCTCGTCTTGAACTGCCTGAGGTGCGTGCCGGCGCAGATGCCGCTTTCCGGGAATTGTTAATTACATGCGATGATTTCCTAAATTTTGTTTTTTTTATAAGTCTGTGAGACGTGTCTTTTTAATATGCGTACGGAATGTGACTTTTTTATATTAGATTCATGATTGTGTCATGATTTTTTTTTATATGAGAGTACAGCAGGACTATTTTACATTGGATTAGATATATTTGATGCAATGTTAAGAGATTATTCAGTATTTGATTATTTACGAAAAGAGAATAGTTCATTAAAAATTACTATCATTTTTTTGTAAAAATTACTATGTAAATAGTATCCTTGGAATTAAATTAATTGTATGGTAAAAATTGCAGCGGACTAGATACAAATTTAGACTTTTCTGAGTATTTTTTTACAATGTTGGTCCCAAGATTACAAGTATAGTAATTTTTATCGAACCATTCTCTTCGTGTACTATTCCTTTTTTAAAATTGTTTTAATTTCAAATGTATGAAATATTGTTTATTGTTAAAAAAAAAATTGTTTTCGTTAAAGGGTCCTGCAGCCATTTATGCTGGGATTGCTGATTCAATACTTTGAGCATGGCTCTGAAACGACGAAGGAACAAGCCTATGGATTTGCCTGTACTCTAGTATTGCTGACGCTTTTGCACAGCTTGCTGAAGCATCACATCGATTTTGGAACATTGGAAATCGGCATGCGATTAAGAATCGCCACTTCGTCCCTCATTTTTCGGAAGGTGAGTTTAGCACTACATTTTCAAATTAATTTTGTGATTCTTATTAGCTTCGATTAATTTGTTCTCAGAAAAACTCCGAAAACAGGCTTCAGAGTATGTAAAGGAAACTACAATTTATCACAGTAATTTTTATTCTTCAAGATTGTAATTGATGAAAGTTGACAAAAGTACCGTGAAATTCAATTTACTTAGCGGTTTTTTTAAAATGATGTAGTCGCGTATGATTACTCATTTGCGCTAATGTAATATTCATGTTAAATGAGTCATACTAGATTCTAGGAAATTTTCAATCAATCCAATTAAATAATTTCAAAGATGATATGCAAAGCAAGTTCACTAATCTAACGATTACAGTATTAAACGATCTAATTATTTTACGTTAATCACTGAATTTATTCTGTTATTTGAGAGAATATTATTACGAGTAATGTATCGATATAATTAACATAAAAATTGAATTTAAAGTTTTATTTTTTCTTAATTTTATTTTTGTTATGGATTTATTATACCGCGAATCTCTTTTTGACCTAAAGACGAAGTTCGTTCATTAACGATTTTATCATCTTACATGATATACGAGCTTATGTAATTATGCATTCATCCGGAATGTGTAAACATATGTCTGACAATTCCTGTCAGTTTCAAACAAAGAAACCGCATCGCAATTACGCTCAAATACCAAACAAAAAGTAATAAACGAGAAAAGGACATATTTATATTTCTCCCGAAAATTCCCACTGCATCGTAAATCTCAAGAATTCGTCTAATTTTACTGTTTCATTATTGCTTATGTACACTTTGTCTTTTCATGATCCGTGCAGATGGTGCGCCTGTCCCAGGGGTCGGTGAGCAGCGCAGGTACGGGCGGCCAAATTATAAATCTCCTGTCGAACGACGTGGCCAGATTCGACCCGTTGTTCATGTACCTGCACTACATCTGGCTCACGCCGATTTACGGTGTCCTCATCGCCTACCTCATCTGGCGGAATATCCAGGTTGCCGCCCTCGCCGGCGTTCTACTCATGGCGCTTGTTACCATTCCAGTTCAAGGTGCGATTTTTCAAAATTAGTTTTTATATCTTTTATGTAATCTTTGTTATAATCATGATGTTGAATTTTAATGTGACTTTTATTTATTGATATTACAGTTTTTCTTTGAAGAATTGATTTTTATGTGTTATGTAAAAAGGTGTGCGTCTGTGATAGGTAGATGTTTTTCTATATGAAAACATAAGTGCAACATCAAATATGAGACGAGAAGTTAAATCGCTTAAATGATAATAGCAATCCGATAAAATTAAAAATAATGTTCAAAGTTGGCGACGGCGATCTAAACAACCTTATCTCTCGTCTACTTCAACGAGATATCTTGGATTCGCACGCCCAAATATCCGCAGTTCTCTGTTTGACTTAAAAATAGCATTAGAACTTTCCTTTTTAGTACGATTCTCCGATTCAGCTTTAACCTTCACACGTGACTGAGGTGAGCCTCGTCGGCTCAAATAGATGAATTTTCATTTTTTTTACGTCGTTACATATGTACTTGTTATCACAATTTTTCAGAATAGTATATCGGAAATATTTTTAATTATTTTCACTTAATCTCTGTAAAATTAATCTTTTAATCTTTAAGTGATAAACCTGTTTCTTCAGATTTTCTTAAATGGAGCCTAGTAACAAAGGTAGAAGTTTTTTTAAAAAAATAGAAAAAAAAATGCATTTATAAAAACACTAACTATTCTAAATCTAACAGAAACAAATTTTTATATCAAACACGTATAAAAAACAAAAGTACAGTGGCCCATAAAGTTATAATTAGAAATATTTAAAAAAGCATTGAATCAAAAAGTTATATTTAAATTTTGTACAATACAATTTCATTCGTAATTTTCAAGTTAAAGATTTTTCTAACATAATTATTCAAATTATAAAAATAAAAAGCATCACATATTTTCCTTACTGGGTTACATAAATAAAAAGAGTTTGGAAAAAATCCATTGGTCATCTCCCAGTCAGTCAAATGAGAGTTAAAAATAGCGACCAAATGAAGAAAAGACAAGTTTTAAATTTATCACTGACAATTTTTCAGAAAACGACTGGTAGCCGATCCACGTTACTAACGAGAATTAAAAAAAAATTTTTTGTTTTAGTTTACATCGGGAAGATAACGTCGACGCTGCGGGGAAAAATAGCGGGGAAGACCGACGAGAGGGTTCGACTGATGGGCGAAATAATTAACGGCATTCACGTTATCAAAATGTACACCTGGGAAAAACCGTTCGAGCGCCTCGTATCGCTCGCTAGAAGGTGAGGTAAATATCGTTAAATACGACTCGCGCAATTGTTTCAAATCCGAAGCATGCTGTACCAAGACTTTTTCATCTAAGTTTTGATCTTATGTCGAGTGCTGTGTTGTCTTCTTTATTATCGTAATCTCCTTATCGTTCGACTGTCTGCATTATGATTTGTGACACGCAGTGGATGATTAATTATTTCTATTGTTCCATTATTGTAATTGATATTTACTGATATTAATCCTAGTGTGATTTTTTAAAAAATGTAAATTTTTTATTTATTTATTATTGAGTATATATCAAAATAAAACGTAGGTATGTAAATTAAGAATGTATTACTTTTAAGGCTGTTTATTTCACATTAAACTGTAATTAACCTGTACGAATGTTTAAATTTACAAAGTTATTGATTTTATTATTTATTTGTTAAAATAGGTACGAGATCAATGAGATAACAGCAATGTCTTACTTGAGAGGCGTGAACATCGCTTGCAATGCGTTCGTCGACCGTACTTGCCTGTTTTTTTCGATACTGACTTACGTGCTAATTGGAAACGTCGTAACGGCCGACAAAGTATTTTCCACGGTACAGTACTTCGCGATCCTTCAAAATCTTTTGGTGTACAACTACCCAAGGGCAATTTTCAACGCTGCTGAAGCGCGGGTATCTATTAAGCGGGTAGAGGTGAGTTACACTTTTTTTCCTTTACAATTATTTCAGATATGACTAAACGGTCGTTTTACGAAGCGGCGAAAGTACATTTTAAGATAAGATTATTCTTATTAAATACGCACGTTGCTACTCGGGCTATTGAAATAAGGAAGACAAAGTCAAGTGAAGTAACAAAAAATGAAATTTCCCTTTTACAGCGATTTCTAATGCTGGAGGAAATCAGAATAAAGGCGCCATTGTTGTCCATAGAAGAGAATGGCAGTATATCAATGAAGAATGTAACTGCTTCTTGGTCGCCTAATACAATTGTGAATACGCTTCATGACATCACTATGTATATAGCGCCCAAGAAACTACATGCAATTGTGGGTCCTGTAGGGTCCGGAAAGGTATGCAAATTTTAATTGGTTTGCAAATTATTCTAAGGTTGATTATTTGTAATTAGGTATTCAAAAGAGATAGTATATTTTCTTAAAACTTAAAGTCGATTTTAAAATTTGCGAGACGAAACATGAAACATTCAATTTTAACAGAACACTAAAACATCGAATAATCTGCAGGAGATAAAACATTTTATCAACAAAATACATAAGCACTTGATAAGATATTATACATTTTCATCAATAATATCTGAAATTAATATATGATTATCTATTAGTAATATATGATAAATTAAGAAAAACTTTACACTGTTTTAAGATTTTTTTAAAATTCTCTAATATGAAATAAATAATATATTATTGCGTCGATACAAATTTTGAAAAAACGCAATGTAATATTATTTGTACACATGTAGGATTTCTATTTCAAGCTTGTGATTAACCCTTGACTTTTAGAACTATTTGTAAACACGACTCTAGAAATAAGCCTTGTACATTCCATTCACAATTGCCCTATAAAACCAGTTTCTTAGCAACTAAAAATCTTTTGAATTTCGAAACTGCGAAAAAGAAAGAAAAATTTTTTATTACGCTCGTAACGAAAACGGCTAAAAGCACGACGATCAGCAATAATACCGGTAATCGCCTTGCGCTCGAGCTCGGGGTCGTCGACCCTACCTTTTAAAGCTGACCATTCGACCGAACTTGTTGCAGAGCTCACTGGTGCAGCTGATGCTGGGCGAGCTGCGTCCGTCGTCGGGCGAGCCGCGCGTCAACGGGACGATATCGTACGCGTCGCAGCGGCCCTGGCTGTTCCCCGGCACGCTGCGCGACAACCTGCTCTTCGACCAGGCCTACGACGAGGGCAGGTACCGCGAGGTGACGCGCGTCTGCGCCCTGAGGACGGACCTGAGGCGGCTGCCGCGCGGCGACCGCAGCCAGGTCGGTGACAGAGGTACGAACCTCAGTGGCGGACAGTGCGCGCGGGTTAATCTCGCTAGGTAGTTAACTCATGTCTTCGCTTTATTTTCTTTTTGGCTATATGTTTAGCGTGCTGCGCCCTTTTAAAGTTTGTACGTGTTCCTTCGTTGCGCATTTTTAGTAATGAATACGAATTGTAATGCTTATGTTTTTTTTTTAAATTTGTAGATGTTATGTTTTAATTAAGGAGGGTAAAGAATTAGGCACCGTATAAAAAGCGAGGTACATTATGAGTTTTCGAAACTCAAATTTCTTTTATTTGTTACTGTTTGTTTAAAAACGTATGAACTTGTGTATCAAATTTAAGATATTAATGTTGTGTAGAAAAAATTCAAAAAACAATTTTGTAAAATAGAATCGCACTGTGTTATTTTTTATGTTTTAGATAGTAACTTTTGAAAAGCACGAAAATGATAATGACTACTCATTAATATTTTTCTCTATGTTATTTAATGAATAAAACATTAGGGATCAAGGTTAATGATTATTTTCAAAAATTTTTACTGCAGCAGGATTCTATTTTACAAAACTGCTTCCTACATTTTGTCTACATAATATTAAGACCAGATATTTGATATAAAAGTTCATAAAACCTAGATAAACAGTAACATACTCTAAAAAATAAAATGGTCTTCAAAAATTCATGATGTACCCTATTTTTAATATGGCATCTAATTATTGACCCTCCTTAATACATTTTATTATTATTCAATTTTATAAATTTGATTGAATTGGGTGAGGGTATTCATGGATATTTTATTATTTGATAGTGCATTTTTAAGTAAACCCAGAATTTTACAATAAAAATTTGTATTATTAAGATTTAAAAAAATCGATTTGTTCATTAAATTTTTCGTAGATAGTAGATCATTTTAAATAAATACAGTGAAATAAAATATAAATATTTACGATGGAAGTACGAGAATCAGTGTACGATTGCTAAAAATAATACTTTTTATTACAGAGCTGTTTATCGGGATGCCGACATTTACATTCTTGACGATCCGTTTGCCGCCGTGGACGCAAACGTTGGCAAATGTTTGTTCAATGACTGCATCAAAGGATATCTGAAAGATAAAACTGTAATATTTGTGACCCATCAAGTTCAGTATTTGAAGGAGGCTGACACAATTTTTATTCTCAATAATGTAAGAGTCCACTTTTATCTCTTAAAAAGTACATTTACGCAAAACGCTGGTTTTATTTGTTCTTTAAATTACGCAATTTCTTTTTAACAGGGGAAATTAGAAGCGCAAGGGAAGTTTGAGGATTTCTCGAATAGCCAAATACAATTTTTTAACATTTCTGCTGAAGAAGAAAAAGACGAAGAGAGCGAGGAGGAGGAGGAGGTGACAGAAAACGAAGCGGAAGAATCAATTGTGTCGAAGAATAAAAGTAATGGTAACTTAGCCAATGGCGAGGAAGATAACGTAGCGTCGAAATCAGCGAAACGCGAGGAAGACGAAGATGAGGAGCCGGAGGAGACGGAGGAACTCATAGCTAAAGGAAAAATGCGGACCTCCATTTTTTGGAGATACTTCCGAGCCGGAAATTCGTATTTTCTTCTTATAACGGCGATTTTGTTCTTCCTTTTGGCGCAGACTATCAGATGTGGTTCAGACTATTGGCTAGCCTACTGGTAAGTTGATCAATCAACGATTGATTAATATCAGATTTTAATGGAAATAAATTATTTATTTTGTAAATACTTGATTTCAGGACGCACGAAGAAGAAATTAGATTAAAAGCTTTAAATTTAACGATACAGTCGAATTCAACTGAAATTCCAGTTGCAAATTTAACGACTGGTAGAACAAAATTATTTACCACTACAACTGAAGGTTTTTTAAGTACTACAACGCAAAGTACGACTGAAGCTTCTACAGCAATTACAACTTTAAGTCCTTCGACTAGTACAAAAGAAAGTATTGCAGTATTGAACTCTACTCGAATGTTACCCACTAGTGTAACTGAAAGTATAACAACACTTAGCACAACTCCTTCAACTACGAGTACTACGAGCTTAGTGTCAAACGTGACGCAAATTTTATTATCAAGTACGACGACGAGTGGTCTGCCGCAAAATTTGCTGTTCAACGCAACGGAAAGTTTGTTGTCCAGCACGGCCGAAAGTTTAATCTTGCCAAGTTCAACCGAGAGTTCTATCTTGCCAAATGCGACCGACGAGTCCGCCTTGAATACTTTGTTGAATAGAACGGTGAGATCAGCAGCGTACGTGGAGGCGAGCAGAGGCACGTCGAATTATCTCGACGTGGACACGGCTCTGATTATTTACGGCTGCATACTTATAGCTTGCGTAGTGACCGCGGTTAGCAAGTGCCTGTTTTTTTACAAGATTTGTATGAATGCTAGTGTAAACATTCACAACGACATGTTCTCCTGCGTGCTGGGAGCGCCCATGCGGTTTTTCGATAAGCAAACTTCCGGTAAGATTTTACGCTTTCACGTTATATTTAGCACTGAAAATATTAATAATATATAATTTTGAATTTATGATATAACTTTTAGTTTTTTTTTATAAACAAGATTGTTATACATTTTTTATATTAATGTAATATCTAACTGTTAAATTTCATCTGATTAAATTAGATTTTATTACGATTTTTTTTGAGATATTTTAAGTAAATGATATCGCGTTAATTGAACGAGTAACGTTAAGTGTGTTTTAGTATACATGTGATTAGCTTTGTTTCAGGACAAATACTCAACCGATTTTCAAAGGACACAGGAGCGATGGACGAAATACTGCCAGCTACTCTACACGAGTCAGTCGAAGTATTCTCTATTATTTTGGGTGTCATAGTACAAGTGTCTCTCGTTCATTGGTGGTTCATTTTACCTTTGATCGCTACCGGATATTTATATTGGAAAATAAGAAACCTTTACATACCCACTGCTTATGGAATTAAGCGACTGGAAGGTGCAGGTAAGGCAAATCCGACACTCAGTTGATTAAATTAATTACTTTGTTTTTGAAATGTCATTGTAGAAATAACTGTTGATTGAATGATTGCAGCGAAGAGTCCGGTGCTATCACACGTGACGGCTTCCTTGGATGGACTGATTACGATACGCTCGGGCCGGAGTCAGACGGCGGTTTGCCGACGTTTCGATGCCCGCCAAGACGCTCATACTCAAGCTTACTTCCTGAATATCGCCGCAGCCTCGGCCTTCGGCTTGTGGCTCGATCTTGTCTCTGTTATACTAGTCGGCTTTGTCACTTTAGGCTGCCTATTCGCCGACGAGACTCGAATTTTCGCCGGTGGCGTTGGCCTCGCGATTACTCAGGTGCAGAAAAATACAGCCTTTTCAGCAATTTTAAAGTAAAATTAGAATTAATAAAAGTATGCTTTTTAAAATTACATCATTTTGTAATCCTGTGGTAATATCAAAAAAGGACACTGTAAATGAAAAAGGATATTGAGACCTAAGCCCTGTAGATTTAATATTGTTAGAACTATTTAATAAGTGAAAAAGATAATTTTTTGCAGTGCATTACATCTTTATTAATATTTTTTCATGAAATTCATTAAAATTTATCAATGTTTAATTTTGTGATAGAATGGAAAAAGGACGTGCGTGTTTTTTCAAACCACCACAGATTTACTTTTATTAAAATTATCAAAAGAAAATGTAATAATTTCTATAAATAATTTAATAATTAAAACAAATGTAATATAATTTGTTTTTATTGTATTACAGATTTTGATGCTGTGCGGTATGCTGCAACGAGGCATTCGACAGACGGCCGAGGCGATAACGCAGATGACAAGTGTGGAGCGGATACTGCAGTTCACGCAATTGGAACAAGAGGAGCGCCCCGACGAGTTAAGTCCGGGTTCTAAACCTCCCAGCGGTTGGCCAACTGCTGGGAAAATAGAATTTCTTCAGTACTCCTTGAGCTACGCCGAGGACGACGGGCCCGTTCTCAAGAATGTAAATCTCGTCATTGAACCTGGTTCTAAGGTAAAGATGAATTAATGAATTATTTTAATTATACCCAAAGAAATAAAACTATGTAAGCGTTCGTATAAAGTCTAAACATTTTAAAAATTAATAAAAAAATCTCGCACTTTTAGGTAGGTATAGTCGGTCGCACAGGAGCAGGCAAGTCGTCGTTGATCTCAGCGCTGTTTCGACTAGCTCGAGCCGACGGCCAGGTGCTAATAGACGAAGTGGACACGCGCAGCGTCGGGCTCCACGAGCTGCGCCGCCGCGTCGCTATCATACCTCAAGAGCCGATACTGTTCTCGGCTTCGCTGCGCGACAACCTCGACCCGTTCCACGAGCTCGAGGACACGCGACTCTGGGCTGCTCTCGAGGACGTTGAGCTGCACAAGGCCTTCGTACCCCTCGATCATCCAATCGAGTGCGGTGGCAGGAACCTGAGGTTAGCTTCCGTTTCTGTTAGGAATTAAAAATGTATATAAAAGAGCGTCAATTTTTAAATTTAATCAGAAATGCACTTTAATTTTATGTCTGTTAAGAAAATTTTAATGTAAACTGGTGAACACATTTTTTTTTTTGCTATTCTTAAAATTGAGAATTATTTTATCATTTTAGAAATTACTTTCTTATTAGTTAGTGAAATGTAATTTAACCGTTCTTTATGTTTTATTAAAAATTGTTTACTACTGATTTATAGTGACATCAATTGTAAAACTATTAGGAAAAAATTAACATTTTTTATATGAAGTGCAGGATAATGACAGCTACTTTGTAAATTGGTGCTAGATGAAGCAACGACCATAATATGTTGCTATTTTTAAAATTGAGAATTATTTTATCATTTTAGAAATTACTTATTAGTTAGTGAAATGTAATTTAATCATTTTCTAAGTTTTATTGAAAATTGTTTAATACTTATTTATACTGACGTCAGTTGTAAAATTATCAAGAAAAAATTAACATTTTTTAAACAACTATTACGAAAAGTGATATCCACAATTTGTTGATATTCTTAAAACTGACGTATTTTATCATTTTATCAATTGCATAGTGAAATAGAATTTAATAATTCTCTAAATTTTACTGAAAATTGTTTACTACTTTATAATGAAATCAATTGTAAAATTATCAGGAAAAATAGTTGACATTTTTTAAATCCAGTGCAGGGCAACGACAGCTATTGTGCCTAGCGCGGGCGATCGTGAAGAAGACGCGCATACTGGTGCTGGACGAAGCGACAGCGAACGTCGACCCGGCGACGGACGCGCTGATACGCAGGACGATCCGTGCGAAGTTCGCCGACTGCACGGTGCTGACGGTGGCCCACCGACTCGAGTCCGTCGTCGACAGCGACCGGATCCTGGTGATCGACCGCGGAGAGATCGTCGAGCACGGCCATCCGTGGCTGTTGCTGCGCGAGACCGACGGACACCTCGCCAGGATGGCGCGCTCGGCGGGCGAGCACAAGCTTGAACACTGGCTCAAAGTTGCCGAGGAGGTGCGACGTCGTTTCTACTTTAATAAATGATTTTTGTTTTAGGAAGCACTAGTTTTTATGATAATTGTGTGCGCAAAATTTTATTCTATTTGTTTAAAGATCGGATTACAATTTTAATACGTGGAGAAAAAGTCGCATTAAACATTACAATAGTTTCTAGTATAAATTAATAGTACTATAGTAACATTTCTTAGATTTCTAGTAAATTTTAGAAGAAACTGTAGTACATTTTATAAAAGAAATTGTTGCAATTAATTATTTCAACAAGGACAGACTTTGAGAATATTTGTATAGTCTATTACAATTTTTAGTAGAACTTTTTTCTTATAATATTGTGTACAATATTTGTAGAAAA
The DNA here is from genome assembly GCA_900480045.1 of Eurytoma adleriae. Taxonomy (NCBI): domain Eukaryota; kingdom Metazoa; phylum Arthropoda; class Insecta; order Hymenoptera; family Eurytomidae; genus Eurytoma; species Eurytoma adleriae. The sequence continues at coordinate 30,635 of UXGC01000873.1, forward strand.
GTGGATATGTAATAATACTTTAAAAATTTTTGTAGGCATACATAAGGCTGAATAGTGAGGCTTCAACGACTGAAGTAGCTACTAAGGAGCAAACGAATGCAAATGGAGTTGTGAAACGTTACTCTTCTACAAAAGAAATATTCTACGATGCTGTAGCAGAGTCAAAAGAAGACACTGATGAATCACAGTCGACAGAAGAATGAATTAAACGAAGATGTGATGAATTTTATATATTGTAGGTGTAAAAATTCGTTGGAATTTTTATTTTTATAATTTGCAACAAGTGTTTATACTCCAAATTATAAATATCCAAGATAGATTACTATTTAAGTATAATTTTAAGCTGTAATGAAAAGTGACTATTTTGATAACTGCAGTCTTTACATTTCATAATAAGATTGCCATTTTTTCGACTTAAGTATATTTTGTAAGAATATTAAATATACTGTTTTCATTAATAATGTTAATAATAAAAAATTATCTTTGAATATAATTAGCGTTCACTTTTAGTTTATACATTTAAGACTAAAATTAAGACTAAAATCATAATTAGAAAAAATATGTTAATTAATCAAAATTTTGTTTAACAGAAACTTTCTACTTTGTCATTATCGTAATTCTTTACTAAATACGTTGAAGCATTGTCCATTAATTCTCAAGTGTTACTTCACGAATATTTTTTTCCTTAAGCATCCATATTTCTGTAAATGCTGTGAAAGATGCATCATAAATTTCTTTTATTGCGGAGGCATCGTAAAAAACCAGCACCTCTGTTGAACACGCGTGCTCCTAAAGCCTTTCCGCCGCGTGTAAAAAAAAATAGCGCATCTGCTAAACATACACATTTAGAAAGCCCTTTTGCCTTTCCTTTATTGCAGTGCTTAAGGTAAAAAAAAGGTAGCGCATCTGTTAAAGACACGTGTTCCCCAAGCCTTTCCGCATATTTTACGACACTGTATAGGGTAAAAATCGACCGGAGCGCACGAGCGCGTGGGCGGAGGCGCGGAACTGCGGCACAGGAGGGTAGAACGTAAGAGAGGTGAAAGGAGGCACGCCTCTACCCCAAAGCGATCGAAATACGTAAAGAGCGGGCGGAGCAGCTACCTGTTGGTTTGCCAGACCCTATTTTATGACTGCTACTTATTTACACGTCATATGCCGAGCTTTAAGCTTTAAATTTTCTTCTTTAGTTTAAAAATAAAATTATTTCTTAGATTTTATTTATTTAGAATGTTTTATTGTTTTTTTTTTATATTTTATATTAGTTACAAAATTTGAAATCATGAAAAATTACATCTAAAATATCTACATATTATTGAACAGTTGATATTCCTGTAAATTCATTGTTTAAAAAAATTTCTATTGTTAAAAAAGGCTCTAATCTACTTACGTCACTTGAATAGTTGCAATATGAAATAAAGAGTATAAATAAACTGTTAGTTATTAATCGCTAGTGATTTTTAATTTTTTAAATTCAGATTTTATTGTTTAAAAAAATTTCTATTATTAAAAAAGACTCTAATCTACTTACGTCACTTGAATAGTTGCAATATGAAATAAAGAGTATAAATAAACTGTTAGTTATTAACCGCTAGTGATTTTTAATTTTTTAAATTCAGATTTTACAATCTAAATAAACATTGTTAAATTATATATGATTTTCTTGCAAATTCATTGTTTAAAAATGTTTCCATTATTAAAAAACCTCTCTAATTGTTATTTGAATAATTTAAACGAAATAAAAAGCAAATAAATTGTTAAATTATCGTTCGCTAGTAACATTTTCAAATTTTCAAATTCGCTTGTTTTTTAGCGCTACTCAGCTGTTTCGAACGAAAGCAGTGCCTTTGCATCGCTGCAGTTGCCGCTCTCACCAGATCTAGTGACATGTAATACCAGTTTTTCAATTCCATCCAAAAATCCTGCGATTTCCACCGAAAAATAGGGGAACAAAAAGCGCTCTACTCTCGCGCTCGCCCCTCGAGTCGAGGTCCAGCTCGACCTGTTCACTCCTGCCTGGAAGCCCGAGCGCCGAACACCTCCGAGCGAAGGTCTTCTCTTCTCTTCCCGTCCACCGTCGCCGGAAATTCTGGAGGTGAAAATTCGACTGGTGAAAATTTGGCGGACCGCCTCGACGGGTTCGAGATGTCCGAGGTCGACCGGGGGACGGGGCGCGGAAAAAGCAGGCCGGTGGTGCTGGACAGCGACAGCGACGACGTCGAGAACCTGCCTCCGTCGCCGGATGCTGCCTCGCCCAAGTAAATGACTAATGCATCTTTTTAATCTACTTTATTTATTTATTTATCTCCCGCTTCTTTACGGCTAATAAGTAGGAAGTGATTTTTGTTTTATTCTCCCGAGTGTTTGTCGTGTTCGAAGTGCTTTTTCATGTCATTATCTTCATTTTCTTCACGTTTAATTTAAGATACTGTTTAATTGATATTCTCAGCTTTCTTTGCGTCGAATTCGAAGCCGCGGTACTTTGATATTACAGATGTGCGTGAAATGTCACCTTGACAGAAGTGCACACTTATACGGTTTTTATCGGGAGCGAGTATACTAAACTACTATAGACGGTACCCGCGCGTTCGAAAATTTTGTTTACTTTTTTGTCTGCACATTTGGAGCTGAAATCTACTCGCATGTGTTGTGCAGTTATGTTATTTATACATATATAGCGAATGGATAGTGTACGAAGTGTTTAAGAACTGATTACGCGCAACAGTATATAAGGCAGAAAATGCAGCGTAGAACCCGGAATTGTCTATGATAAGATACACATGCAAAAAAATTCTGCGCGGACTTCGCTATAGGTATTGTATAAGGCTTATACATTATACGATCAGTTTCGCGCGGATTTCGTGCTATCAAATTTGCCGAAAAATTTCTAGTGATTATATACACCTGCCCGAGCGAGTGAGAGAGAGAGAGAGATTTTCTCACAATTCAGATGATATTTCTATCTCTCTTCCACTCTTCGCAGGTTTATGAGTTTTGAATTTCGTTTACAGAACAGAATATGTAAATAACAGTTGTGTGCCTTTTGAAAAACTTTTTGGTTGATGTAAGAATCTGACATTGCAGTCAGTGCGTGCAGTGATTTTTCGGTGACTCAAAATACGGTACAAAGTTCGTACAAAACTTCGACTAAATTAAAATTGCTACTTACATCGGGTTTGCTAAGTTATTTTTTTCTTTTGACCTTTTACTTGCACAGTTGAAATTTTAGAGTCCTACATGGATACATACGTCATGGCAGAAAGTGCAGTCTAGTTTTGCGGTAAAAATAATTATGACCAAAGTGAAAGAGGTACACGCAGAGTTTCTTTTTAGATTTTTGGTTTTTTACTACTGTAATTTTCTGCAAGTTTCATTAGGTATGACAGAAAACTGTAAAACACATTAAATTAAAATTTTATTCTTGTCCTGAAGAGAATATAAATATATTGACAATCCAATTTATATTAATAGGCAATATAATACCATTATTTTAGCTATGTGAAGATATACAGTAAATTCGTTTCTCAATTTCTGTGATTGACAGTGTGATTTAACTAAATGTTTGTACCCCTTTCTTTTTATTAATTTTTACATCCATCTTTGAATGTTTTGCTAACCCTAATTTGTCAATTTACCTAATTAATTTTCTTGAGAGCTTAATTATTAAAAATGGTTATTTTATTTCGATCCATTTGAATAATGCTACCACTTGCGATCTAAAAAATTTTAAGTTTTGGTAAATCTTGGTATATGGAGTAATATATTCAATAAATAATGTGAGAAATTATCGTTAAACTGTTCTTTATTTAATTGGTGACAAGAAGGTACGTCTGCTCGCTAGACCTACTGGGCCGAGACTGACCAAAAGAATAACACTGATACAAAGCTCTTTCCATATCGCATCATATAGTTTATTATTCGGCAATCACTCTTTCGTGTTACTTACACTGTTTTAAACTATTATCTTAACAAAAGTCGATTGAGTTTTGCTGCTCAAAGAAATGTTCGTATAAGAACTGATTAAGAAGAATTAATCAAACAGAAACAAAATAATTAAATGATTGTAAAAATTGTACAAAATTGTACTTTGACTAATTTAAGTATGAATTCTTTATTTATTCTGAACAAATAAATTTTCAGAGAGGAAATGAGAGTCGAATTACAGAGAGATGACAGTTTTGATCTCAGTATATTTCACAGGTAAATATTTAAAAAATATTTTTATGACTTACTCAGATGTTTCTCAGATAATAAAAGTATGTGTTAATATTACAGAGAAGAGGATGAAGCAACCACTGAAGAGAGAGAGAAATCTGCTGAAATTCCTGATGAAGACATCGAAAATCTTCCAGATATTGAAACAACTCCCCCTATTACTTCTACTCGAAGTAGGAGTAGAGCATCATCTGTAACAGTATTACCACATAAAACACCAGTGGCAGTAGTACGACCCAATTCACGTGAACCAAGAGCACCTTCACATAAAATAAATCTACCTACACCTCCTCGCATGCCTTTAAGTATAAGGTCTAGTACTTCTAATGAAGCTTCAATTAGGAAAAGACAACATTCCAATATTGCAATATATGATATTAGTGAAAATAAAAAATTAAAAAGAGCAAAATTAGGTAATTTTTTTTTTTGTTCCAAAATTTTTGTTTTAAATCATATGTTTACATATTTATCATTATTTTATTTATCCAGATGATCCAGAGAATTTCTTGGACGATTTTGCAGACACTTCTGATAATGATTTTGACGAAGTAAATGATTCCAACATGTACTCTGACACCGAGCCAGAGACGAACTCTGAGGAAGAAACTGAGAACACACGAAATAATGATATTATGCCATTCAGGCAAGCAGAGGACATTAATTTTGATGTCCGAACATTGTCCAGGCTACCAGAAAATGGATTTGATTTAAACAGCATGGGAGAAAAGCGATATGCAGATTTTCTGAGAGAACAAGCATTAACATCAGAATGCATTGAGGAGTTATATGACTCCTTAAAGGAGACCCTCAATGAACAGATGGAGGTGCCAGATCCAAGGGGATTAACGGTGCGGTTAATGCCTCATCAAAAGCAGGCGCTAAAGTGGATGCAATGGAGAGAAAAGAGAAAACCAAGCGGCGGAATTTTAGGTAAGCATGTTTTTTTAACTGCTTTTTACTCATATCGCTACATCTAATTTGTATAAATAATTTATTTTCAATTTCACTTTTATTGTAGCCGATGATATGGGTTTGGGAAAAACGCTCGAAATTATTTCTCTAGTATTAGCAGAAAAAAACGAGCAACGTCAAAATGCTAATGAGGATGATAATGATGATTCGGATGAAGAAGATTGGGGCTTTTCTCATTCAAATAAAAGTGAGTTAATAAAATTGTTTTTTCTCGAATTAATAATTCATTGTATAAATCATTTACTTTCAGTTTATGATGGCAAAACATTAGTCGTTTGTTTGGCGTCACTCACTCGGCAATGGGAAAAAGAAGTCTTGAGCAAATGCAAAAGAGGCCAATTAAGAGTCTTCGTGTACCATGGATCTGCAAGGCAGATCTCAGAAGCTAAATTGGCAAAGTACGACATAGTAATTACCACTTATAATTTGGTAATGCAAGAATACGAGCTTGATGTAGCTCCAAAAAAAAATAAAGATTCCAGAATCTTTAAGGTAAGCTTTAAACGTATTTAAATAGATTATTAAGTATATTAAAATTTATATTTATTAAATTGATTTCTTCCTTTTTAAGATTCATTGGCAGCGCGTAGTTTTAGATGAGGCACACTACATTCGAAATTGCAAAAGTAAAATGAGCAAAGCAGCTTGCGAATTAAGGGCGAATAGTAGATGGGCATTAACAGGTACTCCCATTCAAAATAAAGAAGCCGATTTCTATGCTCTCCTGAAGTTTTTGAGATGCTCACCATTCGACGAGTTAAGCGTATGGAAAAAATGGGTGAGCAACAGAAGTTCCATGGGAAATCAGAGGTTGGTTGTAATTACAAAGTCTCTGATGCTGAGGCGCACGAAACAGGAACTAATGGCGCAAGAGCTGATTGAGAGGTTACCTGACAAGGAAGTCACGCTAATAAAAGTCCATCTTGATATAGATGAAAGAATTGCGTATCAAAAGTTGCTCTTATATTCACAATCATTTTTCCATGAATTCCTTCGGCAAAAGAAAGAGAAGGAACATCTCAAAGAGTTTGGCTGTCATATGAGAACTAATCTGATTGCTCAAGGTATTAATTTTTTTTGTGATAAATAAGAATTTACAAATGGCTGGTGTTACAGTTTAATATTATTTTTGTAACAGAGGTTCCAGATAAAATGACCAGAATGCTAAAATTATTGATGAGGCATCACAAAGATATTGGTACCCATTATATTTTGGTGCTAATTTTACGTTTAAGGCAGATATGCTGCCATCCAGCATTGATTAAAGCTATGCTGGATCAGGAAGAGTTACAGGCGGCAGGTGACGACGCTTCGAAAAGTTTGAGCCCTAATTTATTGGCAGAACTGAATAAAATGCTAGAAGACGATGATGACGAAGAAGATGGGTTTGATATGGATGCTTCAATGGCTAAGAAAGTCATGAGTTACTCTAATCCTGTTTTCAGTAACACAAGGAGAAGTTCTAAAGTTAGTATTTTCGGCTAAAATTAATTTTTTTTACTGTTTTCTTTTATTTTAAAATCATTAACGAAATTTTATTTCAGGTAAAACAGATCTTAAAACTTGTTGATTCTATACTAGATAGAGGTGAGAAGGTAATAGTCGTTTCTCAATGGACTGGATTTTTGAAAGTCATTGCAAATAATTTGCACTCTATCAACGGGGCTCGATTTGCAACATTTTCGGGAGGCGTTAATGTTAAAGAAAGACAGGTATACATAATTCTTTTTATTAAAGTTTTATAATCTTTTGATGTAAATTTATAAATTGTTTCATTTTCAGCTGATTTTAGAACGTCTAAATGACCCTAATGACAGCTTGAATGTTTTATTACTGTCATTGACCGCTGGAGGTGTTGGTCTAAATTTAGTAGGTGCGAACAATCTTCTACTCGTTGATCTTCACTGGAATCCGCAATTGGAAACCCAAGCGCAGGACAGAATTTACAGATTTGGGCAGGAGAATAATGTTCATATTTACAAGTAAGATTTTTTTTCCATAAATTTTATAATTCTAAACTGATTGTTACATTATTACATCTTTTTGAAGGTTCATTTGTGTGGATACCATTGAAGAAAAAATCAAGAACCTACAGGATGAAAAGCTGAATATTGCCAAGCTAGTTTTGACAGGAAAAGTCAGCAATGCGTTGACAATAGAAGAATTAAAATTATTGTTTTCGTAATTCGTTATTAACTTTATATTTATTTATTACTACTTCGTACCAGATTTGTCATGTAAATTTACATGAATGTTTTATTTATTAATCCGTTTAAAAAAATTGTGCACGTTTATATATGTCTGCATTAAGTTATACGTTAAATTCTTGCATCGTGAAATGAATTAAAAAAAAAAGAAAACTGCGCATTATATAAAGCAAATGTAAAATAGTTAAAGTTTGTTTATTATTTTTAATCAGTTAAAAAAAATTGTGGACATTTATATATACATATTTGCAACTGTTTGCGTGAAGTTATACATTAAATTCTTGCATCCTGATATTAATGAATTAAAAAAAAAAGAATACACGTTATATAAAGCAAATGTAAAATAGTTAAAGTTTGTTCAATATATATTTTTAACAAATTATTCAGAGTTAAATTGTCTTCATTTACAATACAATATTGATTTCAATTACGATACGAAAATGCAAAAATTGTTAATTTGTAAAATATTTATTAAAAAATGAAACAGCTAAACGGAAGAAGAATATGTGTATTCTTCAAACATTAACTTCATTCGAATAATACTGCTTCTTTTTTAGTTTTTGTAGTGCAAAGTGATCGCAGAGATTCACTTTAGATAGTAGGAGGAGTAATAGAAATCAACATGTATAAATCTTCACGTTGATAATTCAGAGCGTAACTTTATCTTCAACAGCGCGACAACGTAGCAGGTATTATATTACTTGCGATGAGCATAACATTTCTTCCTTCACAGCATTACCCCTTCCAGCTTCTGATTTTGCGACTCTGTGGCCAACGTTCAGATTGTATCATATACGAATGGTTTGCGGCATCCTGCTTTCATTCAGTAGTCAACCACTGAGCTGTACACTTCGAGAATTCAAAGGCTATAGTGTAGTTGCAGTTTATCTTTATCTCAACTCAACGGAACTAAGAGGAAATGGAAAATAAGAATTTATCGAAAACAACTACATTCATCTTAAAAATATTAACTTGGTAAGATGTTAATTAAATGTATTTTCGTGAAACGAGTATTATTTCCAAAATGTTCCAAGAGTACATTTTTTGTTCACATATTTTTGTTTCTTCTATTGTTAAAAATTATATCAATGTATAAATGATGTAGAAACTTGCTTACATATGCAACTTGTTAGTTTTTTAAAGTGCTGTCTTAAGTTACTACATTTCTGGGGTTCCCCGAATTTCGTAGAACAGTTAAGGTCAATATTTAAATCGTAAGCGTGAAATACATATATATGCATGCAAAGATTATCGTTTGTAAAAAATTTATAAATTTAAGTAGATCGTAATTTTTAAAAATTATCCAAATTACAATTAATTTGTGAATTGATATTTATTTTTTGTTATTAATCAGGTTTCTCAATCCATTTATTGTTCTGAAAAAGAACATTTACTTCAGAGGTCTCGATGGTGCATTATTTTACAACCACTTTACAGATGACTTAGAAAAGTAAGTTTGTAAATTACTTATATAAAAAAAATCAATTAACAACTTTCTTTTGCAAATAGGTCGTGGAATGATGAATTAAAATGCCTTGTAACAAAGAAGCGATTGCCTAGTTTGTTAAAAGCTTCCTGCAAAACTTTTAAATGGATTTTCTGTTACTGTGGAATCTACGTATTTGTAATTTGTGTTATCTTAAGGTAAAAACTGCGTTGCACACATAATTTTAATTATTATAAAAAATATTCGTTACTTTCATGCATTTCCAGTAACAAATTTAAATTTCATTTCCAGAGGCCTACTACCGTACGTGTTAGGACATTTAATTTGGCATTTTGATCCACGAGCGAATACAACCACATCGCAGGGCTTTCTTTACGCTTTCTTCCTTATTTCAATGATCACTTTACAAGCACTGATTGGACACTTCTCAGTAATTATTCGAAAATTCGTCGGTATGAATATGTCAGTCGGTTATTCAAAATTAATTTTTAACAAGGTAAATAACTGCTTTAATAATAAATAATGAAAACGTAAAATTCTATAATACAAGTATTATTGTATAATACAAGTATTATTTTTTCCAGTCTCTTAAACTGTCTGCAGATGTGTCAAAGGAACACAGCACTGGACACATTATCAATATGTTATCAAACGATGTAGGGAAATTCGAAGACTTATGCATGTTTTTACACTACATTTGGGTATTACCTATCCAAGGCGTTGTAATGGCTTACTTTATGTGGGAATACGTTGGTGTAGCATCCTTATCTGGAATGGTCATTTTGTTCGTTCAAACATTTCCTGTTCAAGGTAATGTATATATTTTATTGTTATTTCATTTTAATTAAAATTAATAAATTATGAATTTAAATTAATGTAAAGATCTATACTTCAATTTAATTTAATTGAAAGAAATTTTTTGATTCGTCAGTGTAATAATTTCATTATGGAATTCTCCACAGGATTATTAGGGAAGATAACAGCGAAAGTACGAGCTAAAGTGGCCAGCAGAACTGATGAAAGAGTTCGATTGATGAGCGAAATTATTCACGGAATTGGCGTTATCAAAATGTACGCCTGGGAGAGGCCTTTTGAAAACCTCGTTTTTCAAGCTAGAAGGTAATCAGAATAATTAAAATGATAATCCGATTAAATTCACTAAATATAAATTTAAACTTATTCACGAAAAATTATGAAAAGGAAAAATGTGTACCTATAATTTTCTGAAAGTCTACATCTTTAATAAAAGCGAAACATTTTCTTTTAAATCAGTAGATTCTACTTTCTAATTATTCTAAAAAAAAAATAAAATGAAAATTAACTTTTGCATAAAAGGCCACAAAAACGTTATTTTTTGTAATTTTTTACATTGAAGTCATTTATATCATTCTAATAAAAATAATACATTCAATAAAAAAAGTAGTGTCAATTTTTATCGTGCCAATAAATTTATAATCTGTTTTTAATAATTGTAGAATCGAGGTGGATGCAATCGCTCAGAAGTCGTACTTGAGGGGCTTGAGCACCGCTACGTCGGCATTCGCTGAAAGCACGAGCTTGTTCTTCGTGATCGTAACTTACGTCTTGCTCGGAAATCCATTGGAAGCCAGCGTTATTTACGCCCTAGCCCAGTATTTTGGGATGATAAAAACTATGATCACGGTTTTCTATCCGCGAGCGATTTCTTCGGCTGCTGAGGTACGAGTGTCTATTGAAAGAATCGAGGTATGAATTAATTTTCTATTAATAATTAAGTAAAATTTTAGCAATGCAAATTTTTACGCTTCTGAAGAAAAAGAATTTTTGTTGCTTTACAAGATTTTAGTGGATAGTTCACTGTTTTATGTATTTAGACATTTTAGATCGAATGATGAAAAATGCGTAATATAAACGAATTTTTTCTTTTTCCTTTTTAATGTCTATTAAGAGAAATATTGCTATTTAAAAAATCACTTGATGTTTAGTTTATATACGGAGAAAAATATTTTAAAACTGTTGTAGTCGATTTTAATATTTTCATGTAGGAAAATTATTGGAAAAATTGCAGTAATTTAAAATTTACAAAATATCTAAAAAAAATGTAATATATATCTAATAAATTTTATAAGTAACGATTGCAATTTTGTCAATAAATGAGAGTCTGTAAAAACATTAAAATAGATTATTACAATTATTTTTAAAATCTTTTCTTCATATAGCCTAAAGATAGTCTGTGACACTAACATCATGCAATTTTTCAAATTGTAGTATCTTCTTTTATAAATGTTACAAAGAATAAAGAAAAATACATGTTTATTATTTTTCAATATTTATATAATGGATCTAATGGAATGTAAGTACCCAATGATACTGTTTGACTTTAATCCCCATTTTTTAAATTATACATTACAAAAAATTTAATTCAAGTTTTAAATTGAATGAATGTAATTATAACAGTTTCTGTGATATAAAAATAATTATACTAAAATAAACAATTTTTATTTTAGCCGTTGAATGCGCCGCCGTTTTGACAATTTATTCACTGTTTCCTTCAAAGCCGACACGTCAAAATTATTAACTTTACTAAATTGAAGAAATCAGGACCAAAAATTTGTCAAGGCGTGCGTAATAAGCACCTAAAATAAAAATCGTTGAACAATTTGGTTTTACCCACACGATATGAAAAAAAGCAGCGAAACGAAATCACAGAACCATCCGCAGTGAAAAAGATGCATTAACAACACATTTGTTCCTTACAATTAAGATAAAAAAAATACCGCCAGCAAATGGAAATTTAATGCGACTGGCGTAACTATCCGCCAAAGTAGGTCAAATCTCAATATCTTACAAAAAAACCAAGTATAAACTCCAATCGTCCAACAATTGAATCGTCCCAAAACCCATCACTGCAACATCAAAAAAACCCAAAGCCTACAGTCACGAAAGAAACTGTTAAGCGTATAAAACAAGAATACGTAATAAGAAAGTAAAATTAAGTTCTAATCCGCCGCGGCGCCGTGAATCGCACCTGTTCGCGGCAATCGCAATCGGGCTTCGTGCCCACGGCACATTTCGCCGTGAGTCAGGCGGGGGGCTTATCAGCGGCGCGAGTTCGGGCCTCCTCGCTATCTCGGCACTCGCGCGGCACCACGCAGCCGGAGATGAACGAGGAGGACGGCGGCGTCAGGGTGCAGGAGGGCGACTCCCTCTGGGAGAGGACGAGGCGGGTCCTCTCCAAGCCCGTGTACATAGCTGCGACTGTCGCCGGCTTTTTACTCGTCGTCGGGATCATCGTGTCGATCGTTCTCCTCACCAGTAAGTTTTGTACTTGTAATGACGTTTTTTTGCGATGGCGTGTATTGCTTTTATGTTTAGTTGTGTTTTTTAGGGGAAAGTAATATTTGTTGAAATTAACGAGTTATTGTACATTTTTTTATTCTTTTTTAAGAGATTCGTGTGTAGAAAAAAGTTACGTGAAGTGACATTATCTCTGGCTTGTGTAAACACTGACATTTTTGTTCAGCCGAGAGGTGAAGAAATTTTCTTACGGTAATTGGACGTTATCGAAAAATCGTTTTTTGATAAGTATGAAAAGCTCATATAGTACGTTGTATGAATCACTTCATTAATAAGTTTATGAATCGTATAGGCACTGCACAATAAGTCATACACACTATATATGTATAAGTAGGACAGTAAATTTATATCTAATCAAACATTTTTCTATCACACTGTGTCTACTTTTTTTTAATTCAAAGTTTAAATTTAATTAATTTATTTATGTAATTTTCTATTAACTAATGTTTAAATAGCTCATCTAAAAATGTAAACATAAAATCTTTTGTATACATATGTATTATCAAAATTTTTGTATGAAAAGACATTTGATTTTTATTTGTTACTATTTACATTTAATCAATTTATTATTTAATTTTCTATTAACTAATGTTTAAATAGCACATGTAAAGAATAGGCATAAAAACTCTTACACCTACATATTATTAAAATTTTTCTAAGTAATAGGACATTTGATTTTTATTTATTAATATTTACAATTTTAAATACATTTAATCAATTCATCTAATTTTGTTATTAAACACTGAACACAATTTTCTTTACTTAACTCATCTAAAATACACAAAAAACATCTATACATACCCATAAATAATCAACATTTTTAATACCTAACGTAATCATAATCTATAGAATGTCACTAATTACCTACCCAAACTAAAGTACATTATTTTAATTTTCAGGAGGAAGTAGCTCGGAGGAGGCGGGCATCGGGTACGCGAAGGCGCTGATAGTGAGCGACGAGTGGGACCTGTGGGCGTTGGACCTGAACAGCCAGGAGCGGACCCTGCTGACGAAATCCCAAAAGGGCATCACCGGCTTCGACCTCTTCAAGCGCGAGACGATATTCTGGGGCGAGAAGGGCTCGCCATGGGTGAGCTCGCTGTCGCGCAAGCACAGCAACCTGACGCAGCTGCGGCGATGGCAGCCGAGCGCCGTCTCCGTCGACCGCGTCACCAAGAAGGTCTACGTGCTGGACCGACTGGCCGGCAAGCTCAGCGTCTACGACATGAAGAGCACGAAATTCGGCATCGCCGTGGCCGATCTGAAGGAGCCGGTCGACTTGGCGCTCGATCACAGTCGCGGGCTCGCGTTTGTAGTGCAGAAGTTCGACTCGGTAAAGAGGATTGCGATTGATTTGCTTCAAGATTAGTTTAATTGATGTAGTTTCGTTAGTTTAGGAAGTTTCACTTTGTCGATTATTTTACTTAATGTTTCATTAATTTACAAAATTTCTCTTATTTCGTGTTTAATCAGTTTTACAAGTTTCACTTTGTTAATTATTTTACTTCATGTTTAGTTTACAATGAATTACTTTATTTGTTGATTGTTTCTATTAATATTTAGTTAGTTTACAAGGTTCCACTTTGTTTGTTAATTATTTTGCTTGATGTATATTTAGTTTGCAAAGTTTCACTTTGATAATTATTTTACTTCATGATTTTTTGTTTTAGTTTTATATTGAGTGTAAACTACTTTTTGTTAGTCGAGAGTTAGTTGTAACTTGACACGTTTTTCGGTGTGATTAATGTACCAGATAGGGCTGGTGACGAATTGCGATGCCGGATATTCCATTTAAGAATGAAAAAGTGAAAAATGTCTTATCTATTACTGAAGGTGTGCCTTCAACGAAGTATAGATTACTTGTTCAGTAATACTTATAGTATAGTTTTTTTTTAAATTTTTTTCTTAATAATACTGTTTTTTTTTATTTTTTGAGTCTATACATAATTTTGTTTTTTTTTTTTTATATAAACTTAACTTCGTTTAATGACTGATATGAAACAAATTATCGTAATTTAAACGATTAATACCTATTGTACTAGACATTAAGTAAAATAATGAACAACATCTAATTTGTATTATAGTTATAGTTAATTTAATTTTATTAAATTAACTAAAGTTTATTAAAGTTATAGTTAATTTGTATTATAATACCTATTGTACTAGACATTAAGTAAAATAATGAACAACATCTAATTTTGTCAATAATCTTTTTTAGATACTCAAAGGGAGCATGGATGGGAGCGACATGAAGAAAGTAGTTATCTCTAAAGGCGTGGTCGCAGTTGCCCTACAAACGGACGTAAAGACACCGAGAATTTTCTGGGCGGACTCGGAGCGCATCGAGAGCTGCGACTACGAGGGTGCGGATCGCCGTACCGTGACCTCGGCCCCAGGTGGAGTGACGAGCCTGGGTGTGTCTGGCGGTCGACTATTCTGGACGCAGGAGCCCCGGGAGTCGCACGCCCGCCGCAATCTGTGGTCGTGCTACCTGGAGAACGAGGCTTGCCCGACGCGCGACCCCGAGCCCATCGCTTTCGACGATCCGAAGAGGCTCAAACTGTACGTCAGCGACGAGGCGCTGCCCGAGGATCCGTGCCGCGAGAAGAACGGCGGCTGCGCGCAACTCTGCCTCCTCGCGACCGGCGGCAAACGCACCTGCGCCTGCTACGTCGGCTTCGCTCTCGAGCCCGATGGAAGTGGCTGTGCCCGCATCAAAGAGTTCGTATTGTACACTCGTGGGAGTTTCGTAAGAGGCCGTGTGTTAGACGCGCCGGGGGATGCCGCCTTCAGCGACGCGATCGAGCCCATTCCGTTCCACGACGACGTGCAGCTGCTGAACAAGAAGAGCGTCGATTTCGACTTCAACTACCATTTGGGTGTCGTTGCTTTCAGCGACGATCGCTCGGTAAGCACGCTGAGTCTGCTGCGCGACGAGCCGCAGGCTGCCTACGTCAAGGACACCTGCCTCAAGGAGATTTCTTACGACTGGGCGACCAACGACGTGTACTACGTGCGCGACAACTGCGGCAGCCCGGAGAACACCTCGCTGATGCTGCTGAAGCCGCAGGAGAGCTCGTACTTCCTGCTGACGCTCCACACCGTCGGCCACGAGACTGGCCATCCCAGAGCGGTGGTGGTGCATCCCGACAAAGGTGTCTACTACTTCACGATGCTGCGGCAGAACGAAGCGAGGATTTACAGTAAACGCGGCCTCAGGTTGGCGCCGTTCTCCGACGACGCGGCGATCAGCGCCAACGAGACCGGCCTCAGCATCGACTTCTCGGAGGATCGACTCTACTGGTTCAGCGCGGACACGAAGTCGCTGTTGAACGCGAAACTCGACGGCAGCGGCCTGCGCAGCTTCGACGTTTCCATCGTGAGGGAGCCGAGGTCCGTCAGCGTCTTCGGGCGCTACGTTTACGTGGCGAATCTCACGAGTATTTGGAGGTTCGACAGGGGGTCGGGTAGGGGTGCAACGAGGATCGCACCGAGATTCGAGGACGACGAGGTGGCTGGCGTGATCGCCGGGGTGAAGGTTTACGCCGCTGAGGCTCAGCCGCTCGCGAGTAATCCGTGCGTGCCCGATAACGGAGGGTGCCAGCAGTTCTGCCTGCGCGAACCTAGGATACTTGCCAACGGTAGCAATTCCGTCGTTGTCACTGATCAGTTGCAAAAAATCTGTCTCTGCGAAGATTTTAAAAAGATATCGTCCGACGGCAAAACGTGCGTTTAGTTTATTTATTTTGTGACTATTTTTATTTTTATCTCCATACTCGTGAATGTGTCAATCCATTAAAAACTGTGCATCATTTTATTAATTTATCGATTTTATTTTTAGAAGAATATGTATTTATAATATGTACGAACACTATATATTCGAATTTATTTTTACAATAAACAATATAACTCAAAAGTATGTAAGTAGAAATTTTCCACAAAAAATTCTTAAATCTTCAATCAATTAATTGAAAGAAGAATTAAAAGCGGAAGTATTTTACGAATAATCCATGTATTTTTATCAAATAATATAATTGTTCTTATTTTACGTGTTATATAATATGTTCCTTTCAGATTCATGAATTTTCGTTTTTTATTGAATCTTATTTTTATCTTAGCATAAAGTTTTGGAGTTGGATGAAAAATGTCAATAGCACATTGATTTATGATTATGTTTAAACCAAATTTTACACTAATTGTAAGTGTGAACTGATAATGTATACAATACAATTAGAGTTATAAAATTTAGCACATTTAGGTATATTTCGGCATAGAAATAAAATTGAGAAAAAAAATTCTTTGATTTTTGGCATATTGACAAATTCTGACACAAAAAATGTGCCAAAGTGTGCTTAACTATGCTGAAATGTGCCAGTGGGCCAAAATTCAACTAAAAAATGTTTTCTCCTCGAAATTCAATTATACCAAAATGCAGTGCTAGTGTGGCGAAATGTGCTGAAATATGTCTAAATGTGCAAAATGTCCGAATTATATATACTCGGACACCCTTGGGCACATTTAGGCGCATTTCAGCACATTTTAACACAAAAATTTTTTCCACTAGAAAAGTAATTGATAACGTACATATATAAGATAATATATGCTTCCAGGTTATTTTTAAAACAATTTGACAAAAAATTGAAAGCGTAAAGTGTAAATAAAAAATTAAAAGCTTAAAATGTAAATTCTGATTGGCTACAAAATTCATTTAAGGCCAATACCGTAGGAAGGAAAAAAAAAGAAGAGCAGAATTAGGGACATGGCCGCGCCGATACCATTAAGGAGAGTGCACAAAGTTGGAACGGATCTGTCCGGCCGGATCGGTCGTGTCAAATATATAGATACACTGCTGGGTATAAAGTCGTCTAGCAACAATAGCTATAGATATACTGACGGGTATAACATTTTTCTCACTGTTATACCCGTCAGTATATCTGTAGCTATTGTTGCTAGACAACTTTATACCCAGCAGTATATCTATATGTATGACACGACTGATCCGGCCGGACCGATCCGTTCCGACTTTGTGTATT
>UXGC01000874.1:0-21292 GCA_900480045.1 Eurytoma adleriae
GCCGCAAAAAGCTGAAATGTGTTTTTCTTCGTCGAGAAGAAATGAAATGTGCTTTTCTTCGTTAGGAGCGACGATATGATCTTGCGGAAAAATGGATTTCTCTGGAACTAAGGGTGTAATTTAGTGGTGGCTGTTTTTCTCATGAGCACGACTTGAAGCTGTTTTTCATAACAAAAGCTCAGCTGTATTCAGCTTTCATTAAATTACTCCTTAAAAATTGTTCAAGCACGCATAAAAAATGAAAATAAAGTATAACATAAAAGCTGCAATTTGAGACTTATTAGATTACAAAATCTTTATTGACTTAAAAATAATGCACAATTGAAAATTCATTAAAAATTACTAATGTAATTTTATATACAATTTAACATATTTCGTAAACAATTTTTTAATCTAATAAGTCTCAAATTGTAGCTTTAAATTGTGATAAACTTTATTTACTTTTTTGAGCCTATTTCTCTTTGATTTTTTATAAAAAAGCCTCCCATATTTTCGTTAATCTATTAAAAGGCTCTATTAAAAAAAAATCTTGAGACACTGATCCATTATTTTGGTTCAAAGAATCATTTTACAAGTAATTTTCTTATTAGTTGAATTTTTACTTGAATAGAGAGATTTTTAATTTTTCACTCACATTAAGAGAGTATAGCTTTAAAAAATAATAAAAACATTTGTTTTCATTTAGTACTTAATTATAAAAATACTAACATTTTGTTAACTTTCTTATTGGAAGAAAAATAGCAATAAAACTTAAAGTGTAACTATAAATACTTAATACACAGGAGCAAAAAGTTTAAGTTATAAATTGTCCAGTTATAAATGTTACTTTTCAAGAAAACAAATTATTTTTCCGGAAAAACATAAATAAAAATTTAAATCGCAAATGTGAAATAAGAGAAAAGTTTCAAGGTGTCAAACGTACTCCTGACAAGTAGATAAAGTCGATATCCGGTAAGACTTATTTTTCGTCAGACATGCAGGCGCCTGCGAAGCGGCAGCCACTTATTTGCGTAGGTATTTATCACCGGTTTTATCTCTCAACTTGACCGAGTTTTACTTTTCGCTCGCCTCAACAAGGTCGAGCTGATATTTTTTACGAGCCCGTTTGTTTGCGCAGCTTCGCAGGTACGCCGCGAGAAGTGTCAATCGACGCATTCGATAAATGCCTGGTGCAAAAATATGCATTCCATTAAAGAAGAAAGACTCACTCGAAAATCCACTGAAGCCTTCAGCCTTTTGCTCGATGGTGCGCGGCCCGATTATCGTGCCGATGAGAAAATCGAAGATGGCGGCCACGATGATTGCGATGAGAAAATTCTGGGCCTGCGAACAGTCGTCCAATTCGATACTTTAAAAATTTGGCATTGACAAAATTTTCGTCACGCTGCGTTTAGGGAATGCAAAAGTTACTACTGCTTTACTAGAATACACTCGATCGAGGTAGAAGTAAAAATTTCATGTCACTCGTAGGAATAACTAATTAAGTGTGCAAATGTTTTTTAAGGAAAGAGATTTTTTTCCGAGGGGTTATATTCATAATGATTTATTAACATTTCTAAATCGAATTTATTGATTATTATCGATCAGGAAATTACAAGTTGACTAATTCATATATAGATTAAAAAGTGACTGAAGAGTCACTTATTTAAAAGAGAATATTTGTAATATAACGACCCCTCGGTTTTTTATCTCGATAAATGCACTTATTGGTAAATTTTGCATCCCCTTGCAGGTTTCGCCGATCACCAGTCATTCTCACCTTTGATTCCCACTCCACACCGATGGCGCATATGAGGATCATGACCATGATGGCGATGACTCCGACTATCCGGACGTCCTGGGTGCTGTTGTCGATGATCTTCTTGCCGTGCTCCTTCAGCAACTCGTTCAACGAGTCGCAGAAACCTATCGTGTTCATCGACGCGGCTACCGCGTTAGCGAAAGCGAACACGATGCCCACCGATGCACCGAATTCCGGACCCAGCGACCTCGAGATAATGAAGTAGATGCCCCCTGCAGATTTGCAATATTTATTAATGTTACTTATGTGATATTTGGAAAAACGATGTATTACGTCGTAGTGGACAATTTCATGGATTGATTATCCTAATTTTTAAAACGATGAATTCTTGCAGTCGTGCGAGAAAGTAGTACTTTTCATACGTCCTAAAGAATAGTACATACGCGTTTTTACGTGTTTTTTTCCAAAGAAGAAGTATTTCCTTAACGCACTTATACACAGGATTCACTATATTTCTTGAGAAAGAAATTAAATGATAAATAATTCCCTGCAAAAAAATTTACCAAAAATTGGCCAGAAAATACATATACTGCGACTAATTTATGGTTAATTTTTTTACAGGATATTGTTTAATTTAAATACTTCGCGTGAAGAATTAAGGCATACAAAATCGTGTCTTATACACGTAGTGTTAAAAAATGTTAATATATTTTTCGTTATGGTATTTGCGAATTTTTATCGTACTGAAACTTTCACGATCGTAAATTTTAAAGAATTGAACAAAATTATTGGATATTCTGACAAAAATGATTTGACAAATGTTACTAAACACTCAATAATATTTGATTTTCATATGAATGCGCTGTATCGAAGAAATAAGGGTTTCCAATAAATAAGAAAGCATATAAATCGATATAACATCTGCATCGAGACGTGTAAACAAAAATAAATTTAAGCCTGAAATTGAAACAACCCTGCAAATTCATCAGATTGAATTTAATCAGACTTAAGAGTAGAATTAAACGTTCAATTACGTTTTTGCAGATGGAGTTTCCAAGGTTTTAATTCTCTGCGCTGTGCATTTGGTAACGTAATTATCAAGGACGACCAAAGAAAAAATGAAAACTCCATCATTCAAAGAATTTGATGTATTTGAAATTGACGTGATCAATCGAAAACACTTGAAGTATTCTGTATATATTAGTTTTGCGTAGTAGCAGTAGAGAAATTCTCTCTCTCTCTCTCCCGCTTTCTTCCACCCACGCATGGTCCTGAAGTAAAGGCCGAGACAAACCATTAATTTGGCCGGGGCTAGTAATGCGCGGCGAATACAGGCCAAGTTATTAACCGAATGGAATTTATGAAAATAACGAAAATAAACATAAAGGAGCGATCGATCACTCGGTCGGCGATCCGCGCTGCCTCGCTCTCTTTCTCCTTCCCCCGCTCCCTAATTTGTTCCTTTTTTCTTCGTTTCCCCGCGTCCCTCCTTCCCCCTCGCCGCTCGTCGGCTTATTTTCCGATTGTCAGTATTGCTCGCCTATTTGCGCAATCAATCCCCATTACCGCCGAGTCGTTGATAAGGCACTATTTATATGCAAAGCGCCACTAGCGAATCGATGCCTCGCAGTTGCACGTAGCGCGCGTTTCCACCTTTTATGGCCGATATAAACAATGAGAATTACGTAAAACTCGCGAATTATTGCAGCGGATGACATCTATTGCGGGGTCTTTTCTCTGATCAATGCCTTTCCGTGTTTTATCTTTAATGCTGTATTTGGTGCTTATTTTTATTATCGGCTCGGTAATAGGAAAGCAGGGAAAATAAGATGTATTTAAATTTATTTCGTATAAAATAAATGTTTTAATGGGAATCTCATGCAATTGGAGAATAATAATTAAAAAATGAATTAAATTAAAAGCTTGAAGAGTTAGTCTATTGCAACTTTGAATACATAATTTTTAATAGTTAACATACTATTTTTTCGTGATCGCACAAAATATTGATCAAATCTTGAACTTTTTAAAAAACAAGAATAAATTTTGATGTTGCATTGAATGATCATTTCATGTAATTAAAAAGTGTTGCCCACAGAAACGTCAATCAAGTGAAAGTTTAAATTTTAACACTTTTTGCACTTTGCAATTATTTTTAAATACCTGCACTTCATCGTTTAATAATAATAAGATTTATATGTCAATATAATAATTAATTTAATGTAGTTTACATGACTCCTCACTTCAATGACTCAAAAATCTTACAGAACTACCTTAAAAGCAAAACATTTCCCAAAGCATCTTCGAACACCAAAACCCTCAAGCTCAACCCTCTCCCCCTCCTCCCCCACCGTAACTCAATACATCAATCCAATTAAAAAAGAACCGTCGACGTCTATTAAAAAAAAAATGACGTTCCCGGAAAAAAATTTTCCCCGATAAGCACGAAATCCTGAAACCGAAACCGCGCGCCGTGGCCTCCTCCAGGAAGCGCGTCGTGTCAAGTTCGCAGCCCCCGCGCGCGCGTAGCGTCCACCACCGGGGCGTGGTCGTCGTCGTCGCGTCTATATACACACCTCCCTTTACTTCGCCATTAGTGCTGATTGCGCTGAGGCTGAGGGTGGTGACGACGCAGACGAGGGCCGATATGCCGATGATGATGCAGGACTGCATGATGCCCGCCTGGGCGACGACCCACGAGAGCCGCAGGAACAGCATCACGCCCCAGATGTTGAGCAGGCAGGGGATCAGCACGCCCTGGATCCAGCCGAGCTTTATGCCCTCGTGGTGGGGGGCGGCGGGGCCCGCGACGCCACCCACGCCCGCCAGGCCCGCCTCCAGGTACGCAGCCGCATTGGGGTCCTGCTGGCAGAAGGAAGGAGATTTTTTTCATTTGTGACGCGAGCGATTATCGTTTGCTTCATAGAGGAAGCTGTGTTATTGGAAAAGTTTTTTTAAAAGTAGGTTAGAAATGTGAAATGTATTTTTTGGATCAAATTCTAATGTTTTTGAAAAATAGCTTTGAAAAAATACATCCAGATTTATGGATCTACTTAACCGATTTTAATAATCTAGTTTAATTATTCATTGTTTTCGTATTATTTTAGTTTTTTGTTTTGTTGATGCTTTTTTGTTTGGTGGTGATTTTTCGATTTTCAGAAAATAGTTTTTCGCATTTTTTTTAAGGGAGGTTTTGGATTTATGTACGTTTGATTAAAGGGGGAGGGTCGGATGACGCAAATGGAAATTGAACTTCCTCAGTTCGTTTTTTGGCGAAGTTTGTACACTTGGTAAAAAGCCTTTGTGTGTTCTTTTTTTTCTGGTGGATGATTTGTGCAATACTTTTGTCTTTTTACAGGGCGATTGTGGAATGTTTTGTAATTTTTTTTTACGGAGTTGAATGATAAGTTATTTTATATTTTTACGGGGACGATGCGTCATTAAACGCGAGTTTTATGTTCGTAGGATTAAGGTGATGTGGTACTTTTGGAATGTTAAGAATGAGAAATTTGTGAATTATGGACTAATTCAGAAAAATTATACGTTTTCAACGTTTTCGTCATTTTAACTGAATTAATCTGCTGACTTAAATAATTGTCTTATATTATTATTAGTGGAGATTTTACTATTTTATAAAATTTATTTTTTTTTAAATAAATTGTGAATATGCGAAAAAATCTTAGCATTCACAAATGTGTATATTAAAAGAACTATTTTTCGATCTTTAATAATGTCACGGAAACACATTTTATTTTACAAAGTTAAAATACAATTTTATTTGACCTAAAACAAATTGGGAACAAAAATTTTTAGCATATTTTATTATGAAAATTAAATTATGCCGTTTAAAAAAGCATTTTTTTTTTAAACTAAAGTGAAAGTTAACGAGTTAAATAGATATTGTTAATCTATTTAATGAAGTGATGGGAAAAATTGATTTCCACGAAATAAGGGCAGAGCATCGCTTTAAATAACTTAATAAATCACGTTAGAGCAAATTAAAGGAAAACCCGTTGCGTAAAAAAGTCCTTTCTAAACGTTCGTGTAATCAGTTTTAAAAATAAACGATGCGCCGAGTTTTTGAGGTAAGCCTGGTTCCAAAAAAGTATTAGGGGATGAAGTGCAATCTATTCATTAGATTGACACTTTAATGGGGACAGTGCGCCGCGGCGCACCACCGGCGGAGTGAATTTCGAAACCGAAAGATTTATGGCGATGGAAACTGAAAAACACTTCAACTATTGTCGTCAATTTGATTGATATTTGTCACGGTTATTTTTCAAAAACAACCGAAAACGAATGCTTTTAAATTTATAACTGGTCGAGCGATCGATTATTCTTTGCGTGAATCGTATTCAGTGGTTTTCGTATTAAATCTATTTGTTAGAGGAGAATCATCTTTATCTTTTTTAAATTGATGAAATTATCAAAGAAATTGTACTTTTAATAAGAGGTACTTTTTACGAACAAAAAAAGGATGATTTTATTTATAATCCCAAAGGAAAAAAGTCATAGGTTTTCGTTTGCAGAAAATTCTGAATAAATTTCTGCAGAAATTTTATTTTAGGTGTACATCTGTAGACGATGATTTGTACTAGGCGGTTCTCTTCTATACATGTTAAATATTGGCACTGGTAACATTTTTTTGTATAATTACGAATGATTAGTGTGAAGTACCATTGTTACAAAAATTAGCCCCACCAGAAATTTGTACGTGTAAATCTTTGAAATCTTTGAATGCTATAAGTAAATGCCTTAAAAGTGATGAGATTTTTCTGATGTAATTGTCACAAATTATTAAATTGGCCTTTAAATTAGTAATTATCTTCTAATTTTATTTTTAATATCTTTAATTGCGCCTCAATTACTTTTGTTCCGCAATTTTATCGGAAAATTCTTTTAGCGATAACAAGAACACGAAGTTCTTTCAGTTTAAATAATAAAAAAGACAAGTTACTCTGTAGTAGCGGAAGATATCTTTCAAATAAAAAAAAAAATGTGTCTCATCTCGAAAATTACCAACTTCCTTGAAAATCTAAAATAAATTATCGCGTTATTAAAAGTCATTACACTCAAAATAAAACTCCAACCCATTCTCACGAACGAAACAATTCAAATCCCGCAGTAACACATCTTAAGCGCGTACAGATGCACCGCGCGCTGTTTGCCCGAAGCTCCGTTCGTCCCCTAAAGCCGGGGGAAGGTCGCGCGCGGAGCCGCCGGAATTAAGTCCGATGCTCCCCGTCGCAGAGTCAACGGGAGCAATCGACGAGGGTAACGGACCACTCCTCGTGCCTATCGCAAATTCGGCCGATCGAGATTGGCGCGATAAGGGCGGCGGCGCGCACTTAGGTAGGTGGCCGTTCCGGCGGAGGAGAAAAAATGGCTTTGCACTTTGGGAGATCGTATCGACGGCGGGACACCCCCCTGGCCTCTTATTAACCCGACGTCGTGGGGCGAGGCGGCCGTTTCTGGGTCAACCGGAAGCGACGGGAAATCCCGAGGCTGTGCGTGTACGCAACGAAATTTCTTTTCTCTTTCTCTCGGGCGAATGGGGAAATTTCGCAAATTGCCTCGTATTCTGTGCCAGCGCTTCGGGTTTTTTTTTCTTTTTCGTTTTCATATGCCCGCGCGGGTGAATACACAATTAGACGCTCGAACGCCGCGGATGCGGAATCGATAATTGTCTATTCTTCCCCGAATTGCTATTTCTTTTTTAAGACGGTATTAAAGATGCGGGGAGGGTAAAAATAATCTTTCTTCAATTTTTATTATTTTGCGATATCTGGAGGTATCGAATTGACGCAATAAAAAGAAAAGTTTATTAGTAACGTTTTATTGTTGGGTTTAAGAAATTCTGAATGTCTTTACGAAGAAGAAAGCAAAAAATACACGGATCAGTGAAATTGATGAATAAAACAGTCGATACCTAGGATTTCAATGTCATGTATAAAATATATGATTCACACACATTTGAAAAGAACTCATTTCATTTAAAAGAAAAAAAATTACCCTCATACTTAAATGTAGAATTTAAATAAATTTATTGTATTACTGGTCTTACCGTATTCGTCTGTTTCTACTGATACGTAATCAGCCCAGGGATTTAAAATAAAATATCCTCATTTAAAATATTTTTTTCCTTAAAAACAAATCATAATTTTTTTTAAATTAAATATTATTTTACGCAATAATTGTTATTACAATTTTCTTATTAAATGGGGTAAGGTCCAGTTTTATCCTGATTGTACAACATCTAATCCCTTTTTTAGTTTGCAGAATACAATTTTATTGTTTCATCTGTAAAATTACTCTGTTTTATCAAAAATTGTCTCATCGTTTTTGTTCAATAAATTATATTCATAACTATTATTAAAAAAGTTATTTGCAAAATTAAAATGTTACGAAATAAAATCATTATGTCGCGAAAAACCTTTCAATTGAGTAACCAATACGTATTTTTTACTTATTTATTAGACAATTATACGGAAAAACAATAAAAAAGGTTAATAGAAATAACATTTGACATTTATCGCACACGTTCCTCGAGTTGCAGATTATATTATTTTTACCTATTGCGTCAGTTACGATGCAACTTTTTATTTTGTTATTCACACTATTCCCTTCCAAATTAACTCGATCATAACTCCACTAACAAAAATATTCCTCCCAACTGAATTGCATTAAAGATCCATATCAAAGCCCTGGGAAAAATGAAAAAAAAAAAGAAACAAAGTTGCGATCGATCCCCGTCGATTCATCGGCGCGGGTACATACGTGCCGTCGTGCGATCCGGTCGCGCTTCTAATTCGACCTTCGCTTACGGCCGCGCAAACTTAATAAACCGACCCCCGCCGGCCGGGGGAAAAAAGTTATCCACTCGCCGCGCGGAGCCTCCCCCCGCAGAGGAAAAGAGTTTGCCGAGTCGGGAAAGGGGAATACATATATATATTTTCACGCCGAAAGTCGCGTCGTACTTCCCCGGATTATCGCGGAGTTAAATTGTGTTTCCGCGAGGGACGTCATTCGGGAGAAACTTTTTTTTTCTCCTACGATTGTATAGGAGGGATCGTTGAACCGGTTGCGCGTAGCGACGACGCGCTCATGCATGCACTCGGCATGTCGGAAAAACAATTTATTGTTTCTCGAGCCCCTCTGTTTATATATACAAGGGTGTAGGGGCCAATGACTCTGGCGATTTTTTTTCCTCGTACAAGGCTTTGTCGGAGGGGCGACGCGTGAAAAATACGGAGGCGTGAAAATCCTTTTTTGAAATAGAAGGCCGAAATGGAAGATTCATTTGAATGATGCCTCGAACGCTTTGGGATGCGTCTGGGTAATTTTGAAGTTGATTGCGAACATTTTTATTTCAGCGTAGTGCTTTTTATTCAATATGCAGGCGAAAGATTTTTGCGCGTGTTTGTTTTATCAAACTGTTAAAATATTGAGGGAAAGAATGGGAAATCCGATTTATTCAAAATGTGTATACCTAAGAGAAAAATGCTTATAGTAAGGTAAGAAAAACAAGTCTTATTTTATTACTGTGGGTGATACAGCGAGCTTTTCTTGGTGAAAAGAGTGCTATCGTTTTTTTACGTGAGAGCTTTACTTATACATCATTTTCTCGGAATAAAGCTCCGGGAAAAAATCGGTTCGAATTTCACGTTCTAGATAAAAAAGGTATCAGTAGAGAGGAATACTCTAAGTAAAGAACTCTTTTTATACTCTTTCGAACTATTCAATATTGAAAAAAATGATCAACGCATTATGGACAGTAAACTAATTAATAGTTAAATAAAGTATTTTTAATCGGCTTTAAGTAAACGTGGATATGACCTTTATCAATTAATTTATTTTTTCTTCTATTGTTATAATATTTTATAAATTTGCAACTTGGCATTAAGTTTTTTATTGCATATTTTGAGTGTGAATAGGATAAGTTTTTATCTGAACGAGATTTTAAATATTAAAACTTATTAATTAGCTGTAAATGATTATTCGTTAGTTAATAATCGTTAGATAATTGATTAGCGATGTTAACAGCTACTTGC
Source organism: Eurytoma adleriae (assembly GCA_900480045.1). Taxonomy (NCBI): domain Eukaryota; kingdom Metazoa; phylum Arthropoda; class Insecta; order Hymenoptera; family Eurytomidae; genus Eurytoma; species Eurytoma adleriae. The sequence goes on from UXGC01000874.1 coordinate 9,790, forward strand.
AATGTACTTAAATAGTAATTCACAGTTACACTAAAAATTCAAAACTTATATAGCGTTAACGAATAAACTAAATATTAGTTATTTGGTCATTTTCCAATCCACATTCATTAACAGTTCGAGACGTAAATATAAAAAAGTGATTAAAAATTAAGACTAGTTACAGCATAAAATTCAAGATTCAATTAGATTTTACGGGACAATCCTTCATCAATTAGGAAAAATTTCTCATTTTTAAAGAAATAACTGCGGTTCTTGAGTAAAACCGTAACTCTTTATTTAAAAAAGGAGATTTTCCAAAATTTCTCTCTTCATACATAAGAAAAGATTCTCTGCTCCTGGCAAAAGGTCATAAAAAACCAAAACTAATTTCATTAAATATGAAAAAATGCAGGATCACCAAAAAACCACACATTTAATTTGGCGAATTAAACATTTTTTTAACCTTCTAATAACAATAAAACATATATAAAAGCAATTCCTATCACTTTTTATACATTTTCATTTAAAATGACGTGAGATAATTCTACTAGTTTATTAAAAATGTGCATTTAATAAAAAAGTTCTGCGCACTCGGTCTCGTCATTAAGAATCACCAGAGTAAAATAAAAATTCTGTTCGCAAACATCAAAAACGCATAAATAATGCACCTTTTGTCTCTTTTGTCGATAATCCTACCTTAACCTCCAATCCCATTCAATCCAACCGTCACACCTCATCGCAGACTCCTTATCGCCGCCAATCGAGGTGTCTCAAGGAAAGAAAGCGCCGGAGCCTCGACCGACCTCCAGCCAAAGCCGCGCTCGAAGCGACGCGCATCCCGCGAAGACGCGAAAGGTCGGCGAACGAGTAAAAAGAGGTAAACAAAACGAGCGCGCGAGAAAAGCAAAATCGATCGAGCCGGTTCGATCCGACTCGGTCCGGCGCGTCTCCGCGCGCGGCGGGCCCCAATTAGCGGGGCCGCGCGTTTCTCCTCGTTTTTTTTTTCCTCCGCGCGGCTAATTGTCCGCACGAGGAAGTCGAGTCGCGAGGCTAATTCAATTTTTATGCGAGCCGCCACATGCGCGCTCGCGGGGACGCCGCGCGAAGACGACGGCTCTTTACGTCACCGGGGGGTCGGCCTCGTGCTCGAGTTGTGTCACTCGATCGTTCCTCGCGGTGTGCTGTTGCCTTTTTCTCGGATTTCTTTTGGAGCTGGCTTTTTTTCCTTTTCATTCAATCGCGTTGTTTGATCGATACTGATGTGCAAGAAAATTTTGTTGCAAGAAATGAGTACTGTTTTTTAAACAAGTTTTTCAGCATGTGGTTTAGAAATGAGTTTGTAGTATAAAATTAAGGTTACTTCTAGAGACATTTTACCCGGAAATCGATTTTTTATGTTGTATGGCGGATGGAGCTTTCTGAGAGGTGTACATACAAATTTTTAAATTGTAGGTCCAGAAAATGAAAAAAATTAGATTTTTGAATAGCCCCACCGAGGATCTTTATGATTATCATATAAAACCAAATAGCATCAATATAGTAAAAGGTTAAGACATAAATGACACTAAAATCATTTGAAAACTAAATTATTTTCTGTTTCCTCTTATCACATATAGACAGGGTCAGACGACTAATTAGGAAAGCTCGTCACAACAATCAAAAAAATAATAATAAGCTTCATTTTTAGATTTATCATTTCTTTGAGAGGAGGATTTCAGATATTAATGTGAAATATATTGGTTTTTATCAGTGTAGTTTTCTTTTGTTTCTTTTTTATTATCTTTACGATTGAAAATTTCTTTTGTTTATGCTATCTTTAAATGTTCATTTTATATTTTCTAAAGATCTGTCAACTATTTTGTTTTGTTTTAGCTTACTTGTTTAAAAAAATCTTATGTACGTGGAGTTTATAAAACTCAATCGCTGACGATAACTTTGATTGGATGTGAAACCGAAAATATTATTGTTCCCTGTACGCGCATTAAAACTTTGAATTGCAGTTGTAACTACTTTTCATTTCTTTATTGTTTAGCGAACATTAATAATACCTTTTATACTTACGTAACAAACATGTCATGTATTTTGTAATATAAAAAATACCGATATTAATTATTATCTATAAAAATTTATTTATAGACTTGTTTAATTGATCGTAATGGAAATAATACATGAAATGATTTAACTTGGTAAAAAATTAATTTTGTATAATCATGAACGAATATATATGAAAAATATACCTAATTATACCTAATCATCTACGTTCATGTATAATCATATTTGGATTATACATGAACATGCATGATCGAGTATAAAAGTGTATAGGTATATTTTCCAGGTATGATCAGATACCTACGTTTATACAAAATTCGATTTTAGTCGGGAATTACTAAAAATTTTGTTCGCGCGCAAATAGCTTTCACTGAAACAATAGTACCACAATTTTGCATTTGACATCGAAGACCGGAGAATCGCGCTCGATTCCTCATCGCGTTCAATCAATCGTTAAATGTCTCGATCGAGGAGGACGATACGCCTTTACTACGTTCGGGGAAAAAGTTAGCGGCGAGGAAGGGAAGAAAGGGATTGAAAGGCAAAAGAATCGCTTTGACCGCAAACGAATTCTTTCGTCCGATTCGCTGGCGACTCCGCTTCGCGCGACCTGCAATTAGTTCGCGGGAGTTCGAGTCCCCGCGGGAAAAACGTCCGCGCGCGATTGAAGTGCAGTAGATATCTCGATCGCTTAATTGCTACAAATGAAATTGCGAGAACACGGAAACAATAAAGAGTACTCGATGTTGTCATCGTGCATTGCTTACATCGTAGATTTCAATATCGATCGGTTAAACAGAAGCTTCGAAAAGCGAATCCATTAACGTGAAAAAAGCAATTTTTATGTGAAAATTAACTGCCTGTATCGCCAGTGCAATATCTGAAAGGGTACGCTTTTTAATAGAATAAGTGACTACCCACTTTTTACGAGCGCATTTCACTTATTCGTATTTCCAGAGAGTACCAAACAATCGTAAAGTTATACTTTTTACAGTGCAATAGCCGCGGGCGATTCGACTTTTCATAATTGAAAAAGAATTCGAAAGCTATAAATCGAAATTTATCTCCTTTGTTTAGGTATATATTCCGTACAATGCGCCACTTTTCCCTCGTAAATTTGTATATCCGACTAAGATAAACTCGAAGCAACAAATGTTAGCATCGAAAAACGATTCCCGCGAGGCCTCGCACACAGCCAATCTAATCCGCGAACAAAAGACCGAACGAAATCACCGCCGGCGTAGAAACATCGTCGGGCCTATACAACGCAGCCGCCGGTGAAAATCGCGCCCGATAATTGCAACTATCCCTCAGCCTCCCCCCGAAAAAGGCTCTATAGGGCGGACAAAGGGAAGACTCCCGGGCGTAGTGTATACACGCGTATACCTCGATGGAGCCGTGGGCTCCTCCTCGCAGCGATAAGTGAAATAAACAATAAATTGAAGCTTAACGGCGGCCGTCGGCGCGGGGGCGAGAAAAAAAAAAGTGAGGAGGGGGGTCGCGACGCCGAGTCGCCGCCGTCTGGTCGCGTCTCCCGTCGCACGCACACGCGCGCGCGCTGGATGGATTATCGATCGACGAGCCTTATCCTCGCTCTCGCAGCGCGACGGGTGGACGGGGGGGAGGGGACAATACGTATAACAACTTCCGCTTACCTTGGCGGGGTTTCCCTCGTGTAGCTCGGCCAGGGATGGTCGCTTCGCCCGTCTGCTCAGTCTGGAACGAGAGATTGCCAAAGAGCTTGAGCTTCGTGTGCGTGCAATATATGTATATATGAGCTTGCGAGCCGGTGCCTCTCTCTCTCTCTCGTACTCTTTTCCGGAAAGGCGCGCGCGTGTTTGTGTGTGCATGCATGCGTGTGTTTTTGCTTGTGTGAGTGTGTATGTGTGTGTGTGTGTGTGTGTGTTGAGAGGAGCGACAGCTCGATCCTCTCTCGCTGTTTGCCGGCGACGTTAGCGCTAAATTGAAGTTTCGGATCGGAGGCACTTGCGGAGTGGACGCGACGTATCGAAGCGAAAGAAAAAAGGCTCGACTTTCGGGGTTCGATTACCGGCTTCTTCTCTCTTTTTTTTCTTCGGCCAAATTGAGAGTCGCCGTGAATGTTTTCCCCTCCGTCGAGCCGCGATGAGAAAGCTCCGTCTGCACGCGACGACGCCGTCGGTGCGTATATCGATACTCGAGGCGATCGTATGAGGGACGCAAATTGGCTATTTAAGCGGCGGTTTATGTATGGGAAAATATTGTCGAACGATAAAAAAAAATTTCCATGTATTAAATAAAAAAAACTTTGAGAATAAGCGATTTTTTAAGCGACTATTTGACTATTTAAAAGGTACGAATTAGAAGTGCAAAAAATATACAGAAATATAATATACAGTGCTATATTTTCCGTAATGGATTAATTAGTCTATTGTACCTTGTTTAATCATGAAAGTACATTTACGTTTTATTACGTTAATCTTTAAGAAAATAAAATTCAATTTTTTTAATTATATTAAAATTGTTTTCAACATTACAAATATTATTTTTCTAGTCTATTCTATTCGACTATACAATTTAATAAAAAAAACATTTTTACATTAAGAATATCGCTTGTACGCTGTTGCCGCTTTGAAAACTGACCTTAAATTGCAAAGCATTAAGTAAGCAGGCGGCAGCGCAAGAGGATGATTCAACGAATTTTAGCAGCGCCGCGCGTTTGGCGATCCACTCAGCGAAATTCGACGGCACGCGAGGTCGGAAATTTCTCTCAATATTTGCGGGTCAACAAGCGAAATTGGCGAGAAAAAAAAGCACATCGGATGTGTACGCGAAGAAAAAAAAGAAGGAGCAGCCGCAGTCCGGAGACGAATTAGCACGCAAACGGTAAGGAGGGTCGCGCGCGCGAGCAGCCGGGATAAGCTACCTGTAGTGATCCAAACGGGGGACAACGTCCCAGAGGCCGTTGACGTTGAGCGACATCGTCGTCCTCTTGCTGTTCATTGTGATCTGCTCGTTACCGTCCGCCTCGGCGTTTTTCGCCTGGAACCGGCCCTCCATTCCGTATCTGAAACGAAAAAAACATTAAATTTTTTTTTATATTTAATAATTTATTTATTTTTTTAAAATAATGTTGTTTAACGAGGATAAAACTATAATTTTTGGTTAATTTGTGTGACAAAGTAACAAACGGGAGACGTTGATTTATTTTAAGGACGGAGCGTAAGATTCAAGTGCGTTTCAGCGGGATAAGTAGAAACATGCCGACACTATCCAGACGTCTTACCGGTGCCGACGCTTACTACTTACACTAAACGCGCGCTTCACCGTAGACGAATATTTTCACTATTTTCTCGACGATTAATCGAAAATTTGACAAATCAGTCTATTACGTTTAATATATTTGTATAAAAATATTAGTAATCGATTGCACAAAAATTAATTTTCAGTCGAGACGCGACGCAGGAAATTATTGCCGGAAAGAACGGACAGTTGCTAAGCGTAAATAAGGCTTCATAAATTTTGTCTGCACCAGAAATAACTCGGCGTGCATTACATAACGATAATTGTTTCGGTGTAATATAAATGCCTAATTGAAAAGAGGACATTGTCACGTCTTTTTAAATCAAATTCGCTTTTTATCTCCGCGGCTGCTTTAAGGAAACGGGATGCCGGAACGTTTTACGCGTTATTTATTTCCCCACCGCGCGACCTTTCTCGTGCAATTTTTCAAATTTCAATTTTGTTCACAGTCCGCTTACGTCTCATTTTTTTTCAGTGAAACGGAAGCGTCTTAGCGGGCGGAATTAAAAAACCCCCGAGATTTACGGTATAAATAAAAAAATACGGGGGCGTAAGTTACGAAATGGGAGGGGAGAAGAAAAGGACTTCCGAAAGACTGTTATTAATCCTGAGAGTCTCCGAACATTTTTCCCGCTCTAAGGGCACTTGGGAGCTTTACTGCTGTACCGGAGTGCAATTGTCGCCGCTGGACAATTATATGGCGCACCCTATTTATAGCACCCGAACTAATTTCCTCTGGCGGTGCGGAAAAATGTGAAAATAAACAAAGGCTTTGTTTTTTATTAAATTTTTAAATGCACTGTACATTTCGAGCGGCGAAGTATTTCGTACACAAGACGAACACTTGTACTCTTCTTAGAAACTAATTATGAGGAAAAGATGCTTATCGCGGCATGAGGACAATAATTAGTTACTTGTACGAAAATTAACGATAAAATAAACACAATGCTGGGTTTTACGTAATGGAGTAATTGTCCATTGTACAGTGTATACATTATTAAAGTGCATTTTAAATTGTAACCTGTCAACGTTTAGGAAGACACAATGTCGGTATTAAATATTTACTGAAGCGTGCAATAAACATTTTCTGACTGTCTTTATATGTTTATAAATAATTTTATAATGGAAATATTTATATCCATAACTAAAAATACCTAAATTATTGTATTTGTCAGGCTTCAGTTTAAATCTACCCCTCTAATTTGTCCGCAGCACCATTCCCTGCTTTATATAACTTGAATTCCAGAAACTAAATGTTTAGAAACAAATGAATGAATAGAAATTTAAATTAACTCGAGGGTTATAATAAATTGTCTGTACTAAAAATAAATCACTTGTATAACTTCCGATCAAGCCGTTTTTGTAAATTAAAGGAAAGGTCCTGTAAAGATTCATTTAGTTTTTTATTATAAGAATAAATAATATCTGCAATTTTCAAAGCATACAATTTTGGATAGTATAAAATAATATAAATCTAGTGTATGTTAAGAAAAACCACGAACCTTGAGAAGTTTAAAAAATCTATTTTTATAAATAAAAAAATCCATTTAGATTTTTTGAATAATAATTTAGGATACCTATGTAAAAAGAAGTTCTATTCCAATTTGTTATGATAAAATTATACACAGATTACAATTAATATTGATCATTTCTATTGTTCTTATCCGTTTACCTATATTTATTTAGGATATTAATCCTACCATTCTCTCCGTATATATACAGTTTTTATTAGATTCTTATTGACTTTTTAAATTCGTAATGCAAACTTAAGAGATCCATTTTATATTACTATTACAAATATTCACTATATGATTAACCATCCCTAATATGACTATATTTTATATTATTCCCACCCATAAAGTATTATTCACATTTTCAAAAAATACCATATACAACAAAATCTAACAAAGCATACATTCATCACCACAAATCAAACGTTCTTTTTCAATCAATTCTTTTCCCTAATTAAATCCAAAAATAAACCTCGCGAGAAGCAGCAGTCCATCGTATACTCCCGCCCACCGCCTCCCCCTAAATCTTCTTAACGGCGCGGCGCCTCCCCCCGCAGTCTGGGAATTAAAATTTTTACGAGCTGCACCTTTTACCTCCTCCCCCGCGCGCCTTTACACACCCCGGGCCATGAATAGTGCATGAGTCGAGCGTCGCGTTTTTTTCTCCCACTCGGCGCATTTGAATAAGAATGCGCGCCGGCGGAAAGTTCGGCGGCGCAGGGAGGGACGCGAATTTAGCGGCTCGTCGAGCCGCGTTAGAGCCGCGTGACGTGGCCCGTTACGTATAATAAGCACTCGGACCGTGCCCAGCGCCGCGAGAAATTCGCGCCGAGTTTGCTTTTGTTGCGGGGATCGCGCGAGCGCGCCGAGCCAGCGGCGGTTTAATTTTAACGCGCTTTTTTGGAGTTTGGATTTTTTTTTAATTCGCGGATTTCGCGCGGCTTTGAATACAAGGATTTTTTTGTAATAACTGAAATTCGAGGAAACCTGCGGTGGATAGTTTCAAATTTGCGGCGCATTGTGCTTGTTAGCGAGAGGCGTTGGAGTTTCCATTTTAATGCATCTTTTTTGGAAAATTAGAGTTGTTTTGTAATGCTCGTGACGTTGACTGTTTCGAGTCTTTTTTATTAAATTTTATTATGTAGAATGCGCTAGTGGGATTTTAATTTCAACGTACTTTTTCCGGAAGTAAGCTTTTTTGTAATGCACATATTTTACTGTTTTTAAGGAACTTTTGGAGTAATTTATTTTTTATTAGCATTTTATCAAGTTTGTGTCAGAATGTTTCGTAAGTTAAAATTCTTCACAAATTGTATCTTATAATAGCGACGATATGAAAGTAATTTTTGGAAATTAATTTATTTATAATAGAAAATCCAACAGCTTTAAATAAAATGACATTTTTTATATTTATTAATATAATTATAAAAAATTAAGGAACGTATTTTTGCAATACGTTTTTGAATGAAAGAACATCGTTTGTATAACAATTATGTTCATTCAAATTTTAAATTACAATGTTTTATACTAAAATTTATTAGAAATCTAAGAAATTTTACTAGAATTCTAGTAGTTTTTACGAGATACCTGTTGCAATTTTTCCAACAAGAACATTTACTACTACAATTTTTACTGCAACTTTTTTTATCCGTACACTTTTAAGTACAAAGCACAAAGTGCAAAGAGCTACAAAAACATGAAAATATAAAACAATTTTTTATAATTTTTTTCAAATAACAGACCAACGAACGCCACTATCCATTTTTCACATATTCCCGGAGAAAACTTACGAATCCGTCCGATCCGACCTACTGAAAAATTAAAAAAAAAAAGCTCTCATCTTCAAATAGACTCCGTAAGCTGCGCGCGAGGCAGCCAACGCATAAGCGGATCGAGTGCTCGCGTCTTATTATAGATTTTTCGTCGATATCTCGATCTTCGCTGCAGGGAAGAAGCGAGAACTTAATCGCAAGGGGAGAGGGGGAGAAAATTACGAAGGCCAGATAATCGAGCAATCACGTGCTCTTTCGCGATTGAGTCTCAATCACGAGACCCGTTTTTGGATTTCCGGATTGATTGTATATTTGTTTTGCGGACGTCGGAAGAAGCGATGCCTCTATCGCTCTTTTTTCATCGACGGGCACGCGTCTGGCTTTTCACTGCCGGATGACTTAAGGGAGTTATATAGTTTTAGTAAGAGGCCAGTAAAAGTCGGATGTATATAGGTATTGTTCCGCAATTTCTCATCTGGGATTTATATCGCACGCGGAAACGGACGCTGCTAAAGTTATCCGGAATATTTTGAATATCTAAAAATAAACGTGTATTTGTGTTCTTTATCTTATACATCTTAACTGTAGGGATTATAGAAGTTATTCTTTCCTACAATCGTATATTTTTGTTACAACTATAGGCGCTTGAAACTATATAGGTTTTGGAATGTCCACTTTATTTATGAACTTTGTGCTGTAAATCTAAATTTTATAAAAATGGCTGAATTTATATGTTGGGCACGACTTTTAAAGAAAGAGGGGAGAATTTATGACATCCATGTCGAATAAATGTCACATGTTTCAAGGTTTTTAGCTGAAGTTTCGCTATAGCTTGATTAATTAGAATATTTATCGATCAATAAATAATCCTTAAGTAATCGACGTGTAGGCAGAACAGAAATAACAAATTACTACTTAAAAAAGATCAGCATTAAAAATTATAAAGCTTTAATGTTATCGAACAGAAATCAATTCCCTTATCTGAAAGAAGAAACTGCTAGTTCGAATAACAGCGTCTCACTATACTCGTCTGTTTCTACTTATACGAACATTAACTGTAAGGCGCTATTAAAGCATGCTTTTTCCGAATAATTCCTTGAATATGAAAAGTTGAATCTTTTTAAAATTAAATACACTATTAAATACTGTCTAGAAGGGAACATGCGATTTGGGTAATGTAGGACAAAATATGAAGAATCAAAATAATATGGTATATCACTCCCAATTGTTAAAGCCACAGGTTTCCAATTTACTTCAAGTTATGTTCTAGACGGCGCAGAAATTCCAACAACAAAAAAGGAAAAATATAGACCTTTCACTTTTGATAAAATCTGACACAGAGTACGGGATAGTCTCCACATATATCCTATTTTCAAACTTTAGCCAGACTAAATCGAAATAAATCTTTGGTGAAATGCCATTTTGAAAATTTTTGACGTTGATCCTTTGGCTCTCTTCATATTTTAACTAATATAAACATAAATCTCGCAATAAGTAGTAACACCAGCTAAGTAATTTCATCTCATAATTATAATGAAGGTTTATTTCGTCGGTTGGAGCGAAGATGGATCTTGGTGCGGCTTCAAGCAGGTAATTATGTACTAATTTGGCGAGCGGATTCAAGAAGGTACTTTTAAATCTGCTCGACGAATTAGTACTTTCCTGAAGCTCTGCTCTTGAAATATTACCACTTTAAAGCTGCGCTGAGTTAGAACCTTCAAGTTATAACCATCTTCGCCCATAACCGTCGACTTTATCCTTTAACTTCAGGAGCACCCAGTCAGAAAATTGGAAAAACATATTAACGTATTTCTCGTAAGGTACAAAAAAGCACATAATTCAATATCCGACGTAAACAGTAAAATGATTAAGCTACCAAAAAAAAAACAAGTTCTAAAAAACATATTAACATGTTACTCACAAGATACATCATAAGCACGTAATACACTACGTAAACAGTAATGTAATTAAGCTACCAAAAGAAAGTCGCGAAAAACACTGAAAATACAACGAACCCATCGCGCTTGTTTACCAACAATTTAAACGACCTCGGCTTTCACGCGACACTCGCATCGTATTCGCGCAGGAGGGCCGCCGCAAGGTACACCACGCGCGCACGTGTCCTCCGCCGAATAAATCAGGATGTAAATTGCAGCCGCGCGCCAAGGCGGCGCAGATTACATCCCGTATTTTACCTACCCGCCGCGGCGACCTTGGGCGAGGTCGCGCGCGCAGCCGTCCCCCCCCCGGGCAAACACTCGTCTACGCGAGGGGCTTGCCGAAGCGAGCGTATAAGTATCGGAACTTCTGTCCCCCGGACTTTTGTCGCCCCTCCCCTTTTGTCTCTCGCGCCCATGGGCGAGGCGACGCGTCATTTGGGTCAGCCGCAGCAGCCTTTACTTTTGCGCGGCTTAAAAAACTTTTCCCCCGCCCGGCGGGGATTCCCCCGCGTCTCTCGCTCCCTCGGGCGCGGATGTGCGAGGGGGGAGCGAGGCGCTTCGACGAATTAACGCACGACTTCGGTGTGGCGGTGCTTTTTTCTTTTCTTTTCTGTACTGAGTGACACGGTTGAGCTGCGGCGTATGCGGGTGATGCAATAATTTCATACTTTTTTTTGTCGGCCGAGTTCTTTTTCTGCTGGGTGTGTTTATTCCGAGGTGGAATGGAGTACACTGCTGAGAAATTTTGTATTTGCAAGTAAATATTTCTTTTAAAATACTAAATAGATTTTTTGTAGTTGCAAAAAAATTGTTAGTTGCAGAAATTATCAGAAAGTTTTTTGGTTTTCTAATAGTATATGACGCACACTAGAATTTATAATAAAAATAACCGTTAAAATTTTAGTTATATAGTTATCGAACTATAAATAATCCTAAACTTAATAATCGATGTATATTTGTAAAATAAGAA
>UXGC01000874.1:21486-47787 GCA_900480045.1 Eurytoma adleriae
TTAGTCATACGCGTTTTTGCCATTAGTATACCTACTGTAAATATCACTTTAGATTTAGTTATATTCATAAAATAACCGTAGAAATAATTTCTATAACTGCTGGTTCGAATATAACTGCTAGTTCGAATATAAGCGAAGTCTGTATGTACTCGTCTGTTTCCACTTACGTACATTATTAGTCATACGCGTTTTTGCCATTAGTATACCTACTGCAAATATCACTTTAGATTTAGTTATATTCATAAAATAACCATAGCAAGAATTTCTATACAGGTACATAACTTAATATTTCTATACGACAAATATAAATGTGTTGAATAATAGTTAAAATTTGCCGCAATTATTTTTACATTACAAAATGATCTAACAGATTTTAACTCGAAAAACAATCAACTCCGTAATTTGACTTGAAGCAAAACTTCTCTCTATCCGATTTCTCGCGTATCACCAAATCTAACCCTTAAAACTAATCTCACAAAAGCATCCGGATTGCTCAGCGCCGTCAAGATCGCGGATCTAGCCCGAAAAGCGTCGCCACGCCGCTCGCGTCGTTCCTCGGCCGCGACGTCGCGATAACGAGGATAAAGCGACAAGGCGCTCGCGGTGTCTTTTGAAAATTATTGCACGCACACAAGACTCGCGCGCGCGCTCAATTCGGTTGTATCCGGTAAAAGCTGGTATTCACGTGCTCCAGCCGGTTGCCGCGGCCGCCTTATCTCCCCGCGATCGAATCGTTCAACTCCGCGCCGGAGCCGCTCGTTTTGTTTGCCTCGTGCCTCTTTCGCCGATGCCCGAGCGCCCGCTTTCCCGCGAACCCCCGCTGGACGTCTCGGGGAGAATCGCTGGGATGCCCTACGCGGCTGGGGCTGGTTGTTTTTTTTTTTTTTTTCGACGAGGTGCTGATGGTGATTGATCAAGGTTTCTCTCTCTTTGTGATACTGGAGATTCTTTTCTTTTGAGATAACGTCTTTTTTTATGGTGCGGATTGTATGGCGTGAGGTTGAGATACTAATGGGAAGGGTTAAAATTGAAATTCTAAAAAATCGAGGATTTGTTTTTTCATTTCTTATGGAATCTGTAGTGGCGAAAAAGTATTTTTTTGTTCAACGATAACTAAACAATACATGTTTTTTAAAGGAATTTTAAGACTAATAGGTACACTTTTGTAAAATAAACAAAAATATCGAAAAAATGATTGTGCAGTAGTAATAAGTGTGCTATATCAGGCGCTATTTGACACTTATACATAAATTAAGTTAATAGGGTATATATATAGTACCATCGGATACTTTTGATATATGTAATATGCAGATATGACTTGAGTACCAGTCTAAAGTAACGATGGCCGATTCCAGTTCTAGTACTTTAAGTAGTGCTGTCAATATGAATTGATGTTTCTGTGTTGTGCAAAAGAAGAAATTGGCAAAAAATTTGTGTTTAAATTTTACTTCGCGTCTTTACACACTAACAATAAGAAGTACTTTCTAAAATTACTCAAAATAGTACTGGATTTTAAAAACAGCCTATCGCTGGCTCGAAATGAAATACATACCTATACTTAACAGAGACGATACGCGCGTTTTTTATTCGGAGCTATCGGTATTATCTTAACTATTTTCTTTGCGGAAAGTTTATATATTTCGCATTAAAAATCAATTTACCTTGGTAAATTTGTATCGTAGGCTGGCTCGAGACGCACATTCATTGATGTGAGATATCGATTTGAGATGCGGCGCACCCATTTTACAAAAACGTCACGCTCATTGTCAGCACCACTTACTACAATCTACACTTTTTTCTCTCCAAGACTGGAAAACTGATGAACTAATGACACTCGCGTTTAAATGGCAAATGACATTATCAGTCCCGAATCTAGAATTTATATACTGTTATGACATATACAAACTGTGATAACAAGTGCTTTATCGTTTTTTTCTCTCTCTCTCTTCTCAACGGGCACGCGTCATCAATTCTTTTTATTGACAATAGATATACATAATTGGCATTGTTAAGCCCGCTACACTAGGTGTAAAGCACGTTTTATCTGTGAAAATAAATAATTTTTTATGGAAATGAAATCTGAAATATACGCTACGCTCGTAAAAGTGAATTTAATTAGTTTTGGGAAATATTCGTGTCGCGGTGAAAAGTCGAAATTAAAAAAGTTGCGGTCGTCGAAAGTACATTTTTTCCTATACTTTTGCTGTTCGATTTTACTTGGAAGTTCAATCTTTTTTATAATTAGCCGACAGTATAATCGAACAATTCTGAAGCAACTTTTTCAATAAGCCGCAAGAATGCCAAGTCAATTAGTAACGGAGAGATATATTTTCAATAAAATTAACATTCGACGTTAGCTTAGTCAGTTTGGGTTAGATAATAATGAAATAATCGTTGAATAAACATCGTCTGCTAATTTTTATTACTTAGTCCAAATATTACTTTAGCGCAAATGAAAATTGCGGCTATTATTGGTGATTATTTCATCCTATATTGTTGACATTTCAGTTATTAAATTCACATCCAAATACCATTATTAATTATTTGTGTAATAAAATTCACTTTTACAACTGTCTGTATGTTTCTACAGCAAAAATAAATATTTTTAGACAAATATGCATCGAATGGAGAAAGAGGAGTAGAATTGGACATCTAGAAAAATTATTTATTTTCACAAAGAAAGACGCTCATTAAAAAGTTTAAATAAAAATTTACAGAAATTATTACATTTAAATATAAAAATAAGTATTTTTTTTCTATTAAACTATTTGACTATTTAAATTTTTTAATATCTGGATATATTTAATACAAAATGTTCTAAACTTTTTTTTCTACCAAAATGTTCTGCACCACACTCTCTCTTATTTATATCCCTTATTATGTGTTTGTATGTACATAGAAATAAAAAATTTCTTTTAAACAGCAACAAAAAAATAAAAAAAATGATTGTCGCAACAAATTTTTTTGCCGCATCGTGAAAGTGATTGTCGTTTGCTGAATTAATTTACAGAATCCAAATTTATTATTAAGATCGTGTTTTGAACTCTCAAAACTTGGAAGAGTGAAAAACCAGTCGATGCGGATGATAATTGAGCCAATCAAATTTCGAGTGGCTCAGTTTTTCTGAAAAAGAGTGATTTTTCACTAGAATAAAGTGATTTCTTTAATTTTTCACTCTTCTGCATTATGAGAGATTATCCTTGTAAATATTCTGATTACTTATATAAAAAAAATTGTTAAAACAATAAAAAATTAGAATTCGCTACTCGTATACGTCTCACTTTTTCGCGCGCACATAAAAGAGTCTTTCCAACGACTACATCAGTGTAAAAAATGTTACCAGTTGACACCTACTTTGAAGCATCAGTGATAAACGGCCTCTAACGACTCTACAAAAAGTGTATTAAGACCGATAAAAATCCGCCTCCGCTCGGCAGTTCCGGAATCACGGGAAAATCCGCGCGCAAAGCGTAGTAAATAAAAAATCCGAAGTATGATACCAGAGACGAAAAGAATCGAAAATCCAATCGTCGTACATCCATCCGGGGAGTATTGACTTTGCTCTTCCGGCGGCGAGCCGCTGCGAACGCAAATAAATCCTTCCGTTCTTTCTGCGCGCGGCGGCCAAGGCGAATCAAGCGATTATTAATAAAATCAAAATCCGCTATTTCCGCGACGCTTCTCAACGCGCGCCGATGTTTATGCGCTCCGCGGAGGCCGACGTGCCGCCCGGGGGAATTTTTCGATCGGCCACGTTTCTGCCGCGTGACGGGTTTCCTCGAAGAGGTGCCGAATTTCTGAAATTTTTGGAGCACGCGGTTTTCTTTTCTTCGCCGCGGGAAAGTACGAGATGCGGGTTCGAGAAACTGCAATGTTAAGGTTTTAATCTTTGAGAGTGAATTAGGGAAGTTTCACTTATTATCAGTGCGAACTCGGTCTGACTGTTGAAAAATCGGTAAAAAATCGTGGGAAATTAATGAATTTGACCTGGTTTACATTGATTCTCTGTGAAAGTTTAATTGATTTTAATTACAAGTTAATTTTTTTTATTTGGAGTGCATAGATGTTCTTATACTAAAAAGTGAAACATTTTCATTGCAAGAATATTGTATCTATCTTTAATAACTTCCCTTCAAATTCACTTCTAACGGCAATAAAAGTAAATGGAAGACTTTCGATCTAAAACAAGTGACTATTTACTTATTTGAGTAAAGTTTTACTTGAAGGAATTGTCTCACAAATTAATAAGGTAAAATAATGATAAAAACCTATTACCCTTAAATAAGTTGTAAACAAATACATGTATAAAGAATATAACGAATTGAACATTTTAACGATACTTTTTATATTTTTTTTATTTATTTGATGTAACATTTTTTCCTACTTTTGACTATAAAAATAGATAAAACGTATTAAATCTGCCTTACTCAGGTTTTCCCATTTATCGAACAAACAATTATCGTGAATTGCACTTCAAGGTGAACTACATTAGCTGCACTACGCTCTCGGTGATTCATTAGTGCGCGCAAAAATTTGATCGCGCCACAATAACGTCTTTGAATTTTGGGCTGCGGTTCGCGGGCAACAGTTAAGGTAAATAAGTGCGGTGCGAGTTAAGTAACGAACTCTAAGGCGCCGTCTGTGTATAGGATGCGCGATCGCAGATACCTCGCGAGCTGCCGCGCTTCTCTGTCTATTTTTACCATTTAAATCACTCCGCCTACAAACAAATAGAATTTTTTTTCGGAATTGCTTTTTTTTCTTGGGGTATTCACCTTAGGATACGATAGGGAGTGCTTTTTTAATGAGTTTTCAGTCATTGCAGGCTGGCTTTATTGATTATTTTTCACAGTTTATGTAAATAATTTTCTTAATTATTAGTAAAATTACTAATTATTCATAAAATTAGTTACTGGTAAAATTAAAAAACGAGAAATTTATAGCAAATCTAAGTGTACGTGACAAAAAATGTTTGTACGGATCTGTTATCACGGTATAACTATAATGTAAACTCTGCATAAATACAAGTAAAAACGTGCCTTTAATAACAATATAACTTTTTATTTAAACTGCCTTTTTATTTTTTTGAAGCAAAAAAGATTTAAAAAAGTGTTCCATTTATTATTTGCGCCTTTAATTTATAATTTCTATTAAACATCCGTCGATTTTTATATTTAAAAATTAAATTAATAAAAGTAATCACTGGTTTATGCATAAACACGTTTACTTATTATTTTCCATCAAATTTATATAACAGCACATCTCATTTTTAGTACTCGCTAAAATTAACACATCGAGCACTCGCCGCAAATTCCGCGCCGTAACACCAATAAATCACATTCGAACCTCTCCAAACTCCGTATCAAAAACTGATAATATTTATTATCCACAAAGCGAGACGAGCGTAAAGAGCAAATGCATCGCGAGCGACACATTAATTCCCCTACGTATCGCCGTCTGATGTATCGTCGATATAAAAATCAGGATGAAAGAGAATAAAAAAAGAAGGCCGCGGGAGATAAATTATGGTCCCCCTCCCCCCCGATCGCGCGTGAATTCCTCCGAAATCGAAAAAAGTTTCGGAGCGCGCGCGCGCCTCGGCTTTTCTTGGCAGCGGCGCGCACCTCGAGGGGGAAGGCTGACGACTTTTCAGCCTGCGATGTGTGCGTGCAATGCCGCGCGCGGCCTTGGCACTGAAAAGCCGCGGGAGTTTGAGCGCGCGTGCACCGGGCAGAGGCCCGAAGCACTCGGGTGCGATGTACCACTGTTTTCGCTCGCATCGCGCGCCCGTCGTTTATCAAATTTTTTTTCGTGTTTATGATGAAATTTGATTTTTTTTAATTAGGTGGCTGTAGTATAATAAGTATATACCGCCATTAAGAAGTAAGAATAACAAAAATGAGCTTTTATTTGCTATATATACGGAGTATATGCCTATAATACCTATATTAGAATAAGGAATGACTGATTTCTACATTTCTTACTCAATTTTGCGTGATAATGTCCAGAAGCTCCGAAATTTTTATCAGAATCAAGTTTCTTCTGTAAAAATAGCAATTTTTTGTAATAAAATATTTCAGCGATCTTGTAAAAATTTTGCAGTTACCTTTAGTTTGGCCTTTTGAATCTCTTTTTTTTAAATTTTTATTTTAATGTTTATAGTGGGCATCGTTGTAAATTTAATATAAAAACTCTCAGTGTATATACAAGGTTGGTATACATATCAGTTTTTTTAAAGTATTGTTGATGATCTAGCTATTATGTAGGCTTTATTAGACCAAGTGGTTTTCAATTGGATAATAGCTATTGATCGTTGATTGAAAGAATGTTTTTCAATGTTTTCTTGCTTTATCTTTATGTATACCATAATTGTTTTACCTCTGACATTATTCGACATTTTTTTCATAGTTCGATGACTAGTTTTTTTAAATATACTACAAGTGGAGTTTCATATGATTCACGGTTTCGTGGAATGGCAAAAATTTATTAAAATATTCCCACTGAATCGAATACTCGATATAAGTGTATATTGAACTATTTTAATGAGTTTCAGCATGATAAATTTGAATCTGAAAATAAAGACGAAGTATATATAATAGTTTTTATTATGGCCTGATTGGGTCGGCTATTCTTGAGGGAGTGAAAATTCTAGAAAATTTCTTTCCTTGCTATTCCAAAAATAGAAAAGAAATAATTGCTTGCGCAAAATGTGCATAATCTAAAAATTAAAAGCACACATCAGTAAAAGAAACACTCCCCTAAGTCATCTTCATAAATTAATTTAATAAACAACCAAAATACACCGAAATTACATAAAACAAATATTTCACAAAATTTAAATATTTTAACAAAAATCCTATTCCCAGCGGTAAATTAGCTTTGAAAAGGGTACACCCCTTTTTGCGCGACGTTTAAATAAGTATTTGCTTTCAATCATTCGCGCGCCTTTCTCGTCAAGGCGAAGGGAAAAGAAGGCGCGATATTAAAACACCCCCGCTTTATTAAAGCGTCGCAAATAAGGAGCCGACTGCGAGATGAAATTTACGATTCCGAATTGAAAAACTTGGGGCACTTTTTTAATTTGAAACTGAAGACCGCCAACTTCCCGGTACGGCGGCTCCGTAATTACCATGAAACTTGTTCGCTGACGCAGTGCGCGCACGCGGGACGACGGAGATGTTATAGGTATAAGGTATACAAGATCGCGAGATGCGGGCGGACACCCACACGCGGCGATATACGCCGCCTTTATCGAATCGAAAAAACCTGCGAGTGTTTCGTCTGCTCGGGTTTTATAGTTCGCGGGATCCAATTGAAGAAAGATGACACCAAGGCGAGAAGTAATATCGCCCGGTTCGCCGCTCGTTTAATCGAGCGTGCCTCGGCAATTTAGCGAGTCATAAACAAAGAGTCGATGCGCTTTTACAATTGACAAGGCTGTCGGATGATTTTAAGCTGTAAATATTTTGTTAATTTTTGGTGAATTTTAATATAAAGTTTGAAACTTATGTTGGACGGGTGTGCGTTTTATGTATGTAGCGTATTTCCCATGCATAGCATTTCATCTTTAAGAAACATTGTGATGATATTTTACAAGATTAGCTGAATGCATAATATAGTACAATCATTCGGATGGTACTTCCCAGTGATCATCGCATTACTCGGAAGGAGATTATTAATTATTTAAAAGAATACGTCTTTTTCTCATTAATTATAATATCCAGGGATATTTTGTATGCAGCTTAAATGAGGAAAATCAAAATTGAAAAGTAATTTAATAATGATCTTTTTAATTTGCAGCAGTATTATTTACATGTATAGTTAAGAATACTAAATCTTACGATATTAAGAATTCTATCTAATGTTACAATTTTACAAAAAACTGCAATCACAATAAGGAACAAATATTGAGTGGTATATTGTTTATTGGTAAACGTAAAATTTTAATTTTGTTAAGTGTGTTCGTTTTAAAATTTTTTAAATTTTTTAAATTCTCTCTGATTCAGTCAAAATGATTCTAAACAATATTATACACTAACAATAGTCTACAATTGTATACAATTATAAGCAATTTTATAGATATTGTATAGAATCATTTAATACTGAGTGTACAATTAGTATAAAATATTTCTACATGAATAATGAATAATGAGAATAGGTTTGTTTATCCCCCGGACAATAAAGCACCGGACAAACAGTCGCAAGCACCGAAGCCGCGATATCCTCAATAAACACGCGGCAACATCGACGGCAGGGGGGAAGGGAAGAGAAGATATTGGAGCGCGGCGGTGACGTCACGGCGGTAAATCGCACCGGACCCCGTGACGTCACGATCGGCGCGGAAGCGCGCGTCTCGCGTGCCGATCGGAGTTACACGCGCCCAACCCTCCCTCCCGAGCGATTCGCGCTGTTATTCTCGGAAAAAAAGCTCCCGATCGATCGCGCACGAGCTTTTCGCTCGGCGGGGCGAGGAAAGTCCTCCGGAGGCCCGTGGGAAAAGCCGCGGCGTTTAGCCGTCTCTAAACTCATATTTCACGGCGGCTAATGCGATCCCGAGCGGGTGGCGGTGCCGTTAAGTGGAGGCCTGCACACGCCTCGAACGCAAACGCGCGCGAGCTTTTTTACGCGCGTCGGGGAATTAATTTGTTGCGATCGGGTGGAGTTATTGCACTTTTTTTGTTCGAGTTGATTAGCGTCTCTTTCTTGCGGGAAATAGCGCGCGGCTTTTTTCCGCAGCGAGGTGAAATTGACATTGAAATTGACAACTTTAAAGGCGGAAAAGTTCGGGGAGCTTCGAAGGCGCGCGAAAAAAGGATGGGAAGTTCGAAAGTCGAACGAGATTAATGTCGGGAAAGTTTTTTACTTGATTTATAAAAATTTTCTAACTCGGGAACGTGCGATTTTTCTGAAGCTAGCGGTATCACGGTATTTAGAAAAAGTTTTGTTAAATCACGTAAAATTAAAGCTACGTATTGCGGAAATGTTATTATCGTCTCTTGAATTTAACTTGCTGGTCGTGAGATATATATTTGTAGTTTGATGCGCAGCTTTTGTTTTATAACATTTTTTTAACTTCGAAAAGTTCGATTTTCCGAAGTTAATAATATTAAATGTCTTATGTCAAATTAGTGAAAACCAACTATAAAAAATAGTGAAATACACTAAAAATTAGTGAAATGCGCTAACTATTAGTGAAATGCACTAACAATTAGTGATAAGCACTAAAAATTAATTAAATGCACAAAAAAATAGTGATATGCACTAACAACTAATAACATGCACTAACAATTTGTAAAATGTACTAACACTTAGTGATATGCGCTAACAATTAATGAAATGTACTAACAATTAGTGAAATACCCTAACAATTCGTAATATGCCCTAACAATTAATGAAATTCACTAAAAATTCGTGGAATGTTCTCTACTAATCATCATTTAAAAGTAGCACGTTACAATAAATTTTAGTGCATTTTAGTAGTTTTCAGTATCTCTTTACTTTAGACGAAAGATTTTTAACGAAAGTATCGCGAAATCACAAAAAGTTTAAAGTCAAAGTATCGCGGAAAAATTCCGGCTCTCGAATTTAACTTGTTGGTCGTGAGGCAGTATATATAGCCCGACGCGCAGCGTCATCAGCGGGATGTTTAAAGTTCGATCGGGCCGGAGAGAGGGTTACTGTGTTTTCGCTAGTCACGGGACGCGCGGCTTGTAAACCGCCGTAGGGCAGCGACGTGATCGTTCAATTTAATGGATGCCGCGCGATTCGAAAGATTCATTATCGCGCAGCCTTTAGCCGTGATTTGGCAAAAGCTCCCGACGGGCCGGCCGGTTCGAAGGAGGGACCCCCGAGTCACTTTCCGTCTGCGCGGAATGAAAAATAATGTCTTCTCCAAGTTTATATACGAAACAAGCGCGCGCCTCGTTCCGTCCCGTTGATCGATAATCTATTTTTCCCGGTTATGAGAACGCCCGTTAACGGTCGCCGTTATTTCGGAGGGTGACACCTAAAAAAGTTTTTATCCGAGAAGGCAGAAATGATGAGCAATCTTCGTCCTCTCGTAAAACATGAAACTTTTTATGAGTATACGGTAATAAGAAAACATTTTAATTTGATGGCTGAAACAGTGGCGGATTAATTGTTTACGGAGCGCTAATTAAAATTTATTCGAGCAATTATGAAACGCGGGGGCAGTATATGCTTTAGAAAACAATTAATTTAGAAGAAAATGAAAATTGCTTTATGATATACGCGAGTAACTTTTTTATGCATGTAATCGAGAGTAAATTAACTTTTTATAAAAATTACTACGAAAATTAAGCACAAACATAAATTTCTGTCTTTATTGTGATCAATTTATTTTACCATGCTATTGGTCAATGTTTATCATGCTGGTCACTTGATCCTAAAATTACTATGTCTACACAGTAGCCAGAAAATAAATTTTCTCCGCGTAGAAAAAAAGAGGACACAATAAGGCGTAGTAGTATACCTTCACACTGAAGGAAAAAATTGATAGTAAGTTTTACTATTTCTTCTGGTATAATTAATTTAAGTAGTAATTGATTATCCAGTTTATTCTAAATTTTCATTTTAATTTCTTTAAAGTAGCAAACGTTGAATAATGTATTTCGAATTTTTTGGTAAAAGTTACTATAATTTTCTTACATTACGTTTATAATTTACTTCTAATTTCTATAAAAAATAATAAGTACCAATGCGGCTATTTTTAAATACTTAAAGTAATTGAGAAACATTTTTGTGTAACAATTGCCAAAAATCGTTTTAGTAAAAATTACGAAAAAAAAGCTCTGTACCCTTTTTCAGCACTGATTAAACTCATTTTTCCGCGAAGATCCCAATCAATTTCCGCGAAAAAAGAGTACCAAACTCAAAACGTATCTCAACGCGCGTCTTAATTAGCCTCACCGCAACCGCAACCGTGTAAACCCCTAAAAGTTGCGCTGAATTAACGAAGCTTGACGCTAAATCAGTCGCATAAATCAGCCCTTACCAGCGACGGGAAAGCAGCGAGCGGCGTCAAGTGAGACCGAGAGCCGCGCGCTCATGTGCGCCGGCTGCACTCAGCTCCACCGTGCACAGTTCACACTTCGTCCCGATTATCCCCGGCGAGGAGTACAACAGCACAGCACCGGCGAAACCGAAAAGCACTGCGATCCCTCGCGAGACGTCGGGGGAGAGACTGAGGGGGGAAGGAGCGAGAGGGACTTCACTGCGCGATCATCGCGGGTAGGTGTACGCGGCGGATCTAAGCGGCGCGAGGCTGCGAACGGCCCCTTTTGAGACTCGCCCGCCGGCGCGTATTATACGCGTCCTGGAGAGGCATGCGCGCCTTTTTCGCCTCCCTCCCTGCCTGCGCAAGCGCGCGTCGGCGGCGAGGCGGCGGCGAGCTTTTCGCGAGCGATTTCGAGGCCTCTCGGCGCCGCTCGTCTTGAGCTTCCTCGGAGAGAAGACTTTCGGGCGATGAAAAAATTTCTTTGGTTTTTCGGAAGTGAGCACAGTGTAGAGAACATTTATTTTATTTTATTTTTTTTAGAAAAATCGACGGGATTGCTTCCTTGTACAAAACTGAACGAATTAAATTTTTCGGAAACTGGCGCATGTTGCTGTATCAGTAATATTGATACATTATAGTAAAGTATGTTTTTTAATGACTGTGGGCACGTATTTACGTATGTATATTATAAGTATTCGTACGTATGCATAAATATTGGGAATATTTACTTGTAAAAATTATGGGAAAACCCGTAATCGTAGGATGGTTATTGCCATACTGGAGATTTCTGTAATTTTTACCTGAATCTTATTGATTCACGGAAAGTTGCGTAATTTTTTCGGAATAGCTCCGTAATTTTTAAAACTTATCACTGCCGGAAACAATCCCACGATTACATTTTTTTTACGTAACTTTCGTAATGACCTTCACCGTAATTTTTACAAGTAATTTGTCTTGATGTTACTCCTAAGTAACTACTTTAAAACGGCACAATAAATTTACTCTAAATTTTGAAGACAAGCTAAATTGAATATATAAGATTGCTTGAAAATTTTATTATACATTAGTTTGGATTTGAGGTAGACTTAAGTAATTTTAATGGTACTAAAAGAGGTAAACTTTTATTTATATTTTTGCCTAATACAGATTATTAGAAATATTCTATATTCGACGCTTTAATAAATAGGAAAATTTACTGTAAATTATTCGAAATGAAAGACACGCAACAAAAAGGGAAAATTACTCCAATCCTTGGAAAAATGACAATTTTTTAAACAAAATTTACTATAATTACGGTAATTTTTACGTAATTTATGACCACCTTTACCTCCAAGCATTTAAAGTAACTTTTCCCACTGCGTACAGCAAAAAGCAAAATTAGTCGATGAAATTTCCATTGTGATCATCTTTTTCCCTGAGATCCCTGTACGAGAAAGTGTTCTGCACGAGATAGTGCCAAAGCATTTGACAGCGCCTTCTCCCATCTTTTTTTTCCCGAGCAGCGCCGCGAGGAGTCTCCCTTTCTTTTCCGCAGGGGTGTAATTTGCCGGGGTCTTTGAACGACGTTAATGACGCGGACGAATGATGCGGGCCCGGTCGTTCTCTTCCGACGGTTTGGCTTTGTGCGGAGGCTCCGGCGGAGCCGATGATTTGTCAAAGGGCCAGGTTTTAATGGAGCTGCTCGGGCTTGTTTTTCTTGGGGTTTCCTCGGAGGAGCGGCAAGTCGTAATCGTGATATTGACGCTAATGAACTCTCGCTGTACGGTTTGGGTGTTTTTTATGTATAACATTTTTTAGTGTTAAGACTAATACGGATTAATTAATTGGTATCTTTAATAAAGTGCTTTGTTAAAAAAATGCGTCGTTATATAGTGAGGAAATGTTAAATATCTTTCTTTTTAAGCTATGATTAATAATATCATCTTTTATCTTTTGAATTTTAAAGATACACATACGAGAAAAATGTATACTAAAAATTTCAATAGTCTATTTAAACTTTCGTTGCAGTAGTTTCTTGTAAAAATTACTATAGCTTCTTTTAAAATTTACTAAAAATCTAAGTAATTTTACTGCAGTTCTAGTAATTTTTACAAAAAAATATTGCAATTTTTTCAACTAGGACAACCTGTAAGAACATGTAAATAGACTATTGTAATTTTGTAGAGTAACATTACATATTTCTCCGGCCAGTGAAAAAATTACTTATTCAAAAATTTTCTTGAATTTTTACGAATAATGTAATTTTTTCAATTTTTCAAGAGATAAATTACTACAGATATTAATAATTTACCGCCTTTATTATTTGACAAAATGCTTTACCCGTAACTTTTTTACGTTGATGTTGAATACGAGGTATGCAAAATTTAGGCTTTAAAAGGTCACTCGGCATTTCCCGGCTTGAAATTCAGAAATTTTTCTCGCAAGATAAACGCGCAAAGCTTTTATTATCGGCCGCAAAGCGGAACTACATGAATTTCAAAAAATGTGGACCCTTTCCAAATGGGCCGACGAAGTTCCTCGCGAAAATTCAAGAGGCAAGGGGGCAATTTGTGAGTATGATAAGTGAACGAAACGTATAAATGCATGTCTTGCTATACTCGGCATATATCTACTTGTGTACACGGCGCACGTCGGACATGAGAATGAGCTCGACTTTTTCCGTAACATTTCACGATTTAGTAGAGGGTAATCGTCAAGAAATTTTCCAAAAATATAGATAAGACGGATCTTAATTCATTTTTATACCGATTTTATTAAGCAATCGCATTTTGTCCACAAATGTGTCCATTTCACTATCGTAAAACTAAAAGTATTTACATTAAATTTGACACTACAATTGGGTACGAACAAAAATTTTTTCAAATTCTATTGTATATGTCTGACTGAACATTGAAAAATAATCGACACGTATTTTTTCTCTTTTTAGTTTAATGTTTATTAACAAAGATATCGTCTTGAAATTGTGTATGGCGTCACTTTATTACACCATACAGATATACGTTTTAGTGAAGTGACAATCATATTAAATTTTATCCAGCTATATTTTTGTTATATAAAAATTTAATTGAAAAAAAATACGCGTCGATTATTTTTGAATATTTATAATCGAATTTTTCACTTTTCTACCTAATTACAGAAAAATTTGTTAGCAACTGTACTAATTATTATGATTTTCTACTTTGTCCTCGTTTTAGATAGTAATTTTTAGAGGATCTATTTTTTCGTATTTTACAGAATAGCAATACTTAGTTCTCAGTCCCAAAAATACGACAGCCACCAGAGCAAAAGCCTCAAAGGCGCAAGAGAAAGAGGCACGAGCGCCTCGGCCGAAGTGGGACTAGAAAAGCCCTTGGCGGGCGGCCGAGGTACCGTAATCGAGAGTAGCCCGTAGGCCTTCGCCGCTTATCCTCGCGCGAAAAAAAAGGGACAAAAGAACGAAGGAGAGCAGGCCGGGTCGACACGCACACATACGCGCGCGGAAGATTGGCCGGAAATGGGATTCCCCGGGAGCGCGAAACTTTTGCCCGGGGAATCATTGCGATTCTCGGCCCGCAGAGCCTCTCGATTCCTCCTCTCGCGCTCCGACGAAACGAGGCCGGATTATTTGCCGGGGGGAGGTCGGATTCGCCGCCACCCGCACGGTCCGGCGCGCGGCTTTTCCACCGAGTGGTACATTCATAGGGGGCGATATATATTGCAAATCGAGAGTGGATTACAAGTTTTTTAATAACGAGCGCTGATTGCCGGGGTATCCTTTCGTTGTTGAATTTTTGGGTACTTTTTCTTAATTTCGGCGTGTTTAGCGTTTTCTACGTGTTGGGATGGTAGCGAAGTTTCACGATGCTCGTGGAGGTGGTATTTTATTGCTGTAATCTTTTGTTGAACTTTTGAATTTGAGATAAAAATCATCTAACGTTTTTTATTTTCTCTTCAATGAAATGAAGATTTTTATTATGAAAGAAATATATCTTTATATTTCAATTGTAGTTATAGGTATTAAGAATTAGTATAACTGCAAGTTAAAAAACTAATTAGATAACTTAATTAAATATAATTTATTAAAATTGAAAAAAGAAAAGTAACAAATTAAATGAAGTCATGTGCCAGTGTATTGGCGGAAGTTTTTTATTTGCTTTACAATAAGACGAATTTATTGTAAAAGAACTAGAATTATATCTATGTATTATTAAACTACGGTTATACTACGTAGTATTTTAATTATAAATAATTGATTAAGTAATTAATTGTTGTTAAAATTTAAAATTTTTATTTTCTTATATTTTTATATTTTTATATTTTACTATTTCGTATCTTTATTATTTTATTATTATTTTATTATTCTGCAAAAAAATTTGTTTACCACAAAAGTTTAAGGAAACGCTTATTCGCTAAAAAATTTTCCCCGAGTGAAATCATTCTGATAACAAATAACAAAGTGTAAACCAGCGTCTTATCTTAACAATAAAGTGTGCAAAATGATAAATTTTCAGTGTCGATTTAAAATACAAAACTAGACGAAGAAGGTTAACGTGAATACGTAATTAATCGATCGTCGCGCTCGTGGCCGCGGCCTTGAAGATAAATAATCGTCTGCTCAGTTAAGTAACCGTAACGAGCCACGGCATTGCCCCAAAATCGGCAAAAATCAAGTACTCGCAACCAACCCACCTGAATATCGCTGATAGCTTGCGTTTTATCATGTTGCTCGATTGTCGCTGAACAAAGCCCCACGAGTCGCCAAGACGTTTGCTACAAGCCTAGATGTTGCTATACCCGCTCCGCGAGTACTTCTTCACATCCTTGTTTACGAAACTAGTCTACTTCTGTCCAACTACTGCTTCGGGCCTCTACTTCTGCCCAATACGTCAAATGTCAATTAAAAATCTGAGGTTCGTTCTCCAACGGAAGATCCACACAAATGTCAATTTGTAACTCTTTGTCAATTCGATTTATCACTTTTTTACGCCAAAATGTTTTTTGTCAATTAGCTAAACACTTGCATAAATAGTTGATAATAAATTAACAAAATAAATACAATTTGATAAGTAAAATCGGTATGACGAATAAAAGTTTCTTAGCGATCTACGCTAATATTTTACACACGAAATTCACACATCGAAGTATTTGCATTAAAACACGACTTTAAGCACAGCCTAGGAAATAGTAATAAAAGTAATGTGCACCGATCGGAGCCGCGACGAGGCGGAAAGACGTCGGCGCGCGCGAAAAAGCTCGATCGAGGCGAGCTGCGACGGCGACGCGCGGCGATCGCGAGTTCGACTATCACCTGCGGAGCGGGCGCTGCCGGTTTTGTAGCGGCGCGCCGCGCTCACCTGCGTGCGGTACGCGCACGGCAGACCGAGCCATCGGGGGGAAGGCGGCGAACGGGCCCGCCGGCCTCACCGCCAGGACACCCGGCCGGCTCGTGATGGTGTTTACCTTTTTTTTCGCCGTTGGTCTATAGAGCGGTTTGCGCCGATTTCTGCGGGGGGGCGGATCCGAGGTGTTGGCGGGGAAGAAGGAGAAGAACAGAAAGGTTGGATTAAGAGTGGTACATCCCTGAGGCGGGAGAAAGTAGTATAAGACAAGTAGAGGCTGCGAATTTTGATTTTTGGTGAAATTTATTTTTGGTTTAAAACTGATTAGCTAATGTAGTATGAACACTGATGCGAGATAACTAAAATTCTTATGTCCTAAAAATTTTTTAACTGAAATAAAAATCTTGGTAGGTAGTGTCATTTATGACTTGCTTGTTCTCAGAGAAGCTGATACTACCTAACAACCTTCCAAATTTCATTTATTTTTATTGCATTTAAAAATCTTTTGAAAACATTGCGGTCATATTCCTCGGGGATCAATGTTAGTAGAATTAGTAGTGATCCGATTCTCATATCCGTTTCAATATCAACCGATATAAGTTGATATAAACCGATTCTTCAAAAACAACAAGAAAAAAGCGTAGAAAACTTCGTGGTCTCTGAAAAAATTATTGCACATTTCAGCAGACTTATGGGAAGGTAAAAAAACCCTTGCTTAAAAATATGCCTTACCGGTACCGAAATTTTCTTTTTTACTGATTTAAAAACCAATTTTTGACAAAATGCAACGTATTGCCCTCGTGATGCGAAGAATATCTGATTTCAGTTTCAGGCAATCTGCCTAATTGTTTTTTCAATTCACGACACACTCCATTGATTGGTATATTCAATTAAAAGCAAAGCTTTAACAAGATGCTATACGATCGAATCATTAAAAATTCATTACTATAAACATTAAGCGTAATATTAGTATTTCGTATAGTTGCTCCACCTTATCTTGTTTATGAAAATATAAGTAATAATCGTCATGTTATTCTTTTTTTTTAGAAATTTATATGATCTGAACTACATGCTTTATCTGACGTACTACTTTGTATGAGAAGATGATAACAAATTGAGTGGATTATTTCTTAAGTTAGGATTATCTTTCGATTTATGTAATGTATAGCAATTACCGACAAGAATTTTTTTCTCTTCTTCTTTTTATGATTGTTTATTAACAAATACCTATACGATATATAGTAAAATTTAAAATAAGTATGCATTTTATATAAAAGTTACATAATAATATATGCTTAAAATGTTTAATTTAATTTTTGCATAAGTTTTTGCATAGTCAAATTTATTCACGTGCATTTAAGAAAAAACTAAATAAGAACAACTTTTAACATAGAACAAGTGAATATATACACTTCAGTGAATTTTACTTATTTATATTTAGATAGTTTACGCAGTAAATTGAAAAAATTGTCATTTTATTAATAAATGAAAAATACTTTTTTATATTAATTTAATTGTTAAAAAGAATGAAAAAAATATTGGTAATAAAAATTGAAAAATCTAAAGTTTCTTATTCGAACTGCTTCAAGGCTCCTAACGTCTAAGTAACGAGCAAACTCGAGCAACTTGCAACAGTACACTCAAACGGAAACTAATTATCAAGTTTTTACTAAATTCGTAGAGCCACCATTAGTTCGTTCGCGCGTATTTCAAATGTCGACATTTTTTCACTCACACCGATAGGAGCCAGCGTCGCGTACTATACCCGATCGCAAACTCAAGTTCAATGACGGATGCGCGAAACCTGGACCTTCAGCGAATTTTTCATAGCCTCGTCGGTATAAAACCACGGAGAGGATAATTAAAGCAGTCGGACAATTTTACGAGAATCGTTCCAATAGCTCTCTGATTATTTTTTATTGCCGGCGAATAGACGAGAATTTGAGTTTGCTTCTCGGCGTGACGTAACGACTGATTTGAGTTTATTTCAGCTAGTTACGATTTTTTTTTCTTCTTTGCATTGTTTTCCCCTCTTGCTCGTCGAATCGATCTTTGATCAATCAGACAAACTTTATTTGTAATGTAAAAGGAGGAAATGTTTGAAATACGTAAAAATGTCAATGAATTATCGTGAAGAAATTTACGTTAAGTCGAGACTTCTTGATTGCAAGTGTTTTATTACAATCCAAGGATTCTTATCATGTAACAATTAGAATTATCAAATTGCTTCTTACTTAATAAAAAAGGCCAAGTCAGCAACATATTTATTTGTTCATATTTCAGTTAATTGCTTGTTTAATATTTTGATAAGTCTTTCTTTCTTCTTCTTCTTCTTCTTCTTCTTCTTCTTCTTCTTCTTCTTCTTCTTCTTATTATTATTATTATTATTATTATTGATTGTTGCTATTTATTAAAAAGTGTTTAGTCGATTAAAAAATTCTTAGAAAAATTGTTAACATTATTAAACAGTAGTATGTTGTTTCATTATTTTTTTGTTTCACTGATATTATAAAAAAATAATTATTAGTAAGAATAAACTATTTTCTTAACTACAACCAAAATACAAAATAAATTTAAAAAAGAATTGTGCAACATCAAGAATAAAGTAAGCATTAAAAAAAAAAGTAAAAAATAAAACCTTACTGCGTACGTTCTTGATCGTTCAGCTGTAGTCACCTGTTGCTCGTAACTTTCCAGCTTTAAATCCTGAACCTCGAAGCTCCGACCTCGACGCTCGCGAACTATATCTCCCCTCGACGCTCGCGAACTATATCTCCCCCGGCAGCGTCGAGACCCTCGAACTTCGCAGCATCACTCGAGCGCGTCGCTCGTACGATCGAGAAGAAAGCAAGCAACGTAAAAAAAAAAAGTTTCAAAATCTCGAGCCAAAGAAAAGGGAATATTCGCGTGCGCGCGCCTCCTCAGCGTCGCTTCATCGCCGCAAAATCACTAAGCGTCCCCCGGCACCAAATCCGGCATTTATAGCGGAGTGCGCGTGACGCGCGGCCGTATATACGAATTGCGCCGGGCGACACTTATATTGGGTTAGTTAACCCCGGAGCTTCCATTGGCTTGCGGCGCCGCTCGCTCCTCGGATCTCCGCTGCCGGTGCGGTGGTGTGTGCCCTCGTCGGTGAGGCGGCCGGCGCGCGAGTAGTGTAAACAGGCCCGCCGAGACGCGCACACCCCGCTCTGCTCTCCCGGCTTTACGGGCGCCGCGGGAAAAACTTAGCTGCCCGTTTTTCGCGGAATTTCAGCGGCGGTGTAACTCGGTTTTGCATGAGCTCGTTGGAGAGGATCGTCGTTTCAATCTTCGTTTGCGCGGTGGAGGAGCATTCGTTTCGATTAGCGCGGCGATAATTTTTAATCAATTTTTGGGGGTTTCCGTGATTTACGGCTTGGAGAGAGATTAATTTGAGAAAAAAGCGTGATTCGAATATCTGGGGCACTCAAAAATGTTTCTTTTTTGAAAGCTATACTTGTTTGATATTAAAATTTGATCGTTAAACTATAGGCTCGCCACAAGCGATCGATCGCTTCGCGCTAGGAGAGATGCAAGGATGCAAAATGAAATGCATTTGTATGCTAGGCACGACCGGTGCTCGCGCTTCATTTATCTTTTTCGATATTCCATGAGGGAGTACGATTTTGCGCACGCCTTTTTAAAATCAACTCCGTAAAATCATGCTCGCTTCGCTCGCCCGCAAACGTCACACGCGGCTAACAATTACTTTCTAATTGTTTTGATGTTTTTCATCGATAATCAGATTTCATTCATTTAGATTTAATTTTTGGATAAAATTGATAAACGTAAAAAATTTAACTTTTACATTTATCATTTTATTGTAAATTGGCACCTTATAAAATGTTCAGAGGCAAGACCCTGCTTTTTTTAATGAAAAATGATGTGTTTCATCGATAATCACCTGTCATTCGCCTGGATTCAATTTTAGAGAAAAATGTTAAATATAAAAAGTTGTATTTTTTAAGATCTACAACTTTTACATTCAAAGTTTTATTTTAAATTGTCGTCGTAAAATGTTTAGCGGCAAAAATTTGTTGTTTTTTTATTGTAAAGTGGCGTTTGGATGTAATTTTACAAAAAAATGTTTAATGTAGAAATATTCAACATTTTTATTATTGTATATTTTTTTCCCAAACAGTATAGTAATTTTTACTAGATCATTTCTCTCAGTGATCATCCACTTATTTTAATTCAAATCCCAAAACGTAAAATTGATCTGAATCTTTTACTGCGCGCAAACTCTTTATTTATCAAAATTATTATTTACACCGATTGCATAAAAGGTGACTAACAAGAAAATACCCGAAAATCATACCGAGGGCTTTGACTTGACACTTGTACCTTGTACCCATCGAATCGGAGTGTCAGGCAGGTTTCCGAAACGGTGACTAAGAGCTTGGCGCCAAGCCTGGAATTTGAGGAACGCGCGAGCGACGACTCCATTTGGGGAGGCTGCTCATCGGGCTTCCGCGCTTTTCGCGCAATCATTTTTCACGGGAAAGCCCCACGTGTCGGCTGCTGCCCGAGTTCAACGGCAGCCCGAGCAATTTCCCCCCTGGAACACCTAGTTGTGACCGAGCAATTTACTCGGGGGAAATTTCACCCATTTCTGCCGAAGTATGAAGGTAAGTCAAATGTGACACTTTTTCTCGCTGGAAATGGAAGGGTATTAATGTAACGAAATATTGATACTACATTTTTTTTATTTTTTTATTTTCCGGATCCTGACGGGTTGGTGGAAGGGAGGTTTATATGTCATCGTAGCTTTCAAAAAGGAAATCTATATTTTTCATTCGGACTTTAATGAATTTATAAAAGTAAAAGGAGTATAATACGTATTATGCTTTATGTTACTTATTGAATAAAAATATTACTTAAGAATATTAGTTTACTTATTAATTACGTTTTATTTACTTAATAAGTAGTAAGTAAATAAATAATTAATAAAAAATAAAATAAGGTATACTTTATACCCCTCAAATAATCGCAAAACGAGAAATAATAACGACATTTATTTTTATTGTGATTATTTCGTGATTTAACAGAAAATTTAATAACGTACATTCTAATTTTTTTGCATGGAGAAAGTAATAGAAACAAATTTTCGAATGAG
Source organism: Eurytoma adleriae (assembly GCA_900480045.1). Lineage (NCBI taxonomy): Eukaryota > Metazoa > Arthropoda > Insecta > Hymenoptera > Eurytomidae > Eurytoma > Eurytoma adleriae. The sequence continues at coordinate 42,959 of UXGC01000874.1, forward strand.
CGTGTAAAAACTGCTGGAAGTTTCATTTTATTTTATTAGTACGCTCCAATTGTTTAAGAAATTCATTTTTATTAAATTAGTTACAAAACCTTGATTAATTTACTTTAATAAGTTAGATTTTATTTCTTTAAAAACATTTGTTGTGTCATTTACTTTTTAAAACCAACACCTGACGCATGCAAGAAGAAATTCCCTTTTACATCTAATCGCTGCTAAAGATAAGATCAACATTGCACAGTTCAAATAAAACTTTAAAATGAGTTTAGTTTACTACTTTTAAAATTGCACAGTAAAGTTGACTTAAACACTTTTAACAATGTTGCGCTATTTCGTGAAACTCCTTCTTAAAACAACCGGGGGAAAATCGCGCTACGCCCCGATTGCCTAATGAAATTTGCCCAGCCTTCGGAAGCTCCTGCGTTTTAGAAAGACTTTTTTACTGCGATTCCAGATTACAGCCATCCAAAGTAATCTAGTGGTCCTCGATGTAATCACCTTTTCCGGAATTCGGCGACAATTTGAATATATACGAATAATGAGGTAATGAGTAACGTAGGCGAATGTGTTTTATTCAAGGGAAAAAAACGTGATGTCACCGAGTGCCGGGTCATTAACGAGTGTAAACCTCGAAACTTTATGAATGAATCGAATGAAGTAGTTATAGTAGTTTACGCACCGAGAAAACGAATAAAAATTGCCGGCAATTCGCACTATGCAAAACACGTGCGCGATTTTCTGGAACGTTGCCCTCTTTTTTTATTAGATACATCTTTTTCTTTTGAACTGATTATAATGATTTAAAGAAATTATATAATTACACAGTAAAAAATTAAGTGCTAAATTGGCAATTTTATACTCAATTTATACTTGAATTACAGTAAACGTTTAGGCTTAAATAGTAGGCAATAATAGATACATGTGTCTTAAAAATACATGGCTTGTGATTCTTATTACAAAATTCGCAATTTATTTAAAAAGATCCACTTTACACCCTAAGTATACAATTTACTATAATGTTTTTTTACGATTAAAAATATTGTCTTTTACGTTTCTCGATAAAAATTATGCAAATAATCGCTTAAAAATTATGTTAAATGTACCGTCTTGTGTTTTCCTTTTCTCTACTAATACCGTAATGTTTGTACAATTTAGTTGACTAATAAAAACAAAAATCATAATCCTCGTATGCTATCCAAATCAGTACACAATTGTTTACGGAAAGATTATCGTCCAATTTATGTTTGATCAATCAGAAACGCAAAACTTGCGCTCTGAGCTGATCGTACTTTTTAACTGTACTATGCACGCGACTTTCGCTCGGCGCTGGCCGCGGAGGCTTTCGTGCTCGCGCGAGTTTAGGCCGTAATGAAATCTCGCGGCGATCAAGGGGTACGGCGCTCGGCAGCAATTATCATCGATCGAGATAAGACGTTGATTTTATTCGTTAGCTCCGCTACTGGGAGATTAAAAGTAGCAGCCGTCAGTTTTAATTTTTCTGCGGACTCCGGCGCCTTTTCCAGTAACATAATTAAGTAGAAGAGCGGGGTAACATTTGAATTAGGAGATTCTGCGACTGATAGTTGATTAGTAAAGTAATGCATTGTAAGAGACGTTATCTTTCAATTTGAATGTGCTTCGTTTGGTCAAGCTTTTATAGTTTGATGACAATTTTATTATCAGTCGGTTTATGAAATTAGAAAGATGTTCACGTTTTTTTCTTTTGTACTTACATTTATACCTCTGTATTTTGAAAAACTATTGTATACATAATGTGACGATTTTTGTTTATATTATCTTTCAAAAATAGAAAAAAATATCTCATTTATGCGTGTAATCTGGAGACTGTAAATCTCAATATTTTTTAAGGACCTGGTTTTAAGATGTTTACTTTTTATGTCATTTTGGACTAAAGCTACTAACGAAAGCTTCAGTAATTTTTTTCATCTGAAAGACATAATAAACTGTGGTAAATTTATTAAAAATGATATTTTTCAATTCTAATTTGACCTGTAGTGATTAAAATAAATTGCAGCTATAGTATATACAAATAGTTTGAGTCCAAGCTGACAGAAAAACAAACATTTCAAAACTTGGTCCACAAAAAAATATTGTCTCCGGGTTACGCACAAGCAAAAACTGTTCGAATGCTGATATCTCAGATTCCAAATAGGATAATGACTTTTGTAACTCATTAATTGCACATCTAAATCAAATTGTAAAACTTGTATTTTGTAAAACTTACAAAAAAATATCAATACACTTCATTTACAACAATAACTTGAAAGTATATTTTATCTGCGGGGAATATTTATATTTAATGTTTTGTATGACTCTAAATACGTCGCACCATATCAGATCCAATTGTAGTCATATTAACAATAATAAAAACTACGGAAATATTGCACTGTAATTAATGCAGGCGAACAATAAGCAACTTCTTAAAACCATGCGCTTATACACTCTGCCTATATACAACTATATCCTCTACGCGATTGTTGATTTTCCCGTCCATCTGTTCTTCTCTTCGACGTTAATGTCAAGGTTCTGCGTGAAAAAATGCTCGAACGCCTCTCGATCGTCTCGCGGCTCGCAGGCGATCGAAGTGTCGCCGCGATTATGTTTTTTCCGCGTACGCGCTCAAAATTGATCGAGCGACGTAACGACGGGAAGGAGAGGAAGAAAAAGCGGAAGGAGGATAAAGATACCCGCGCAGGTATAGCGTAGTATCTCATCCATGAAGAATAACCCACGGACATCTGCGGCTTTTCTAATCTGATTGCTTTGGCCGGCGGTCGGGTCATTGTCGGAGAGTCCGACGTGCCGTGAGCGATCGGGTTTTTCCGAATTTTTTTTTTATGCGGAATCGATTTTCTCGGGGGAATGTACCGGGAATCAAAATGTATTCTTGATCACTTCTCGTACGAACGCTTAATCTATCTGGATCAAGGTTCGATTCATTGTAGAGGCATGCTAGTATAGTATGCAATTATGTAATTAAACGTATTTTTGGTAATCGAATTAGGCAAACGATATTTTATTATTGTTGTGGGTTTTTATGAAATTAAAGTAATTGCATTTGTTGAAAGTTGGTAAGGAAACTTATAATGCAAAAATGATTTGCAATTACGCAAAAAATGATTTATTGTTATGATAGAAATAGATCGTTTTTTATCATTGAACAGTGTATGTTTACTTTGTAACAGAAATATTGTTTCATAATTATTTAATGAAAATTTAATTTATTTATTTATTCAACGTTAAATATGTTAGAAGATAAATCTAATTTCCGAATGATTTCTGCTAGGAAAATTTAGTGTTTATATAGTACAATTGCATAATTAAGTTTGCATATTAATTTTTTTTTCAAAAATACTAAAATACTGAAATGCTTCTGTGATATAATATTCTGCAAACGTTAGATCCAGAAATAGTCTTTAAATACAAAGTAGAAGACTATTCTGATTATGCAGTAAATTTTAACGTAAGAATTATTATTTTTAACGAGTTATTTTCAAACTAATTGTATAGGAAATAGAAAGTTTTGCATAAAACTTCTGAAATAACTATTTTAATTAAACACTATGAGACTTACAACACAAGTGAAACTTTTATCTACTTCAATAACTTTGATTATCTTTTATCTTAAATGGTTAATTTCATTACACTCTGCCTACACAATGAAAAGTAATTTCAATAAATAGAAAATAAAGATTTCTGGAAAAATTAACTTTTTGAAATAACTAACTGCATAGTCATTTACAGCTTTGTTCATGTCCAGAAGAAAGAATGAGAAAAAAAGGAAACAAGAAATTACACTTATACTTAAAAAATAAAAAAATCAGAATCCTATAAATTAAAAAAACAATCAGCAAATTCACAAACCCAAGATAAAATCAAACAAAATAAAGCATCGAGCGTTGCATTATGATAAACGAGAGGCGAGCGCGAAGAAATCGTCGGCTCGCGTGCCAGTCAATCTCAATTCACACTCGCAGCCTCCGGCCGATTTCCATCTCGGTAGCAAATTGGCCGTAACCGCGGCGATTACGGAGGCGCGACCGAGTCGCGCGCGCGCGTTTTCATTTCGCCGCGCAAGTAGTTGCGCCGGGGCTCGGTTCGGCCTGAACCGGACACTTCGGGATATCCTCCGCGAGGCGCCGATTAGCTTCGCGCCGCCGGGAGAGCCGCGATGAAATTGCCTCATTGGTGTTTGCGCCTGGGTCGCATTGTTTGCGTCGGCTTTCGCAGCCGAAGCTCGCTGTTGCCGACGATTCGCTGCTTCTTAAACAAAGCGTTTCTTTTTTTTGGTTTCTAAGCTTTGGCAGAGTCGAATTCGTAAAAAAATATTCGAGAAACCAAAGATTATTGCTTGGTTTGCTGTAATTTTAATAGCATTTGATTACATTGATTATATGACTTGCTGTGGTGTCAGATGTAATCGGTTAAATGGTGGAGCCCTAAGCACCTGGGTCTTACAGTGTATTACATGTACAATTGAGATATCCGACTTATTAGTGAGAGATACGATTTAGAGTCCGTCTGGTGGTCAATGAACAAAACGATTATGAGCTTTGATCATTGACTTTGTACATCCAGGCCTAATTCACGCGTAGAGTGAAATCTAACGTTTATAACATAATTACATTTACTCTCTAAAGATGAAATAGTGCAATGTCACTAAATATTAGTGCATATGTACTGATTTGATTTGTTAAAATTCCACTACGAATTAGTGCAAATGCACTATTAAAATAGTGAATAGTGATCTATGCACTACCAGAATTAGTAAAAATTACTAAAAATAGTAGTGTAATTACAAACAGTTTTTT
>UXGC01000875.1:0-47694 GCA_900480045.1 Eurytoma adleriae
ATTTTAAATCTCCGCGTCAAACTGACCAATCACAATCAATAGAGGCTTCACTTTTAATCATTCTCTTTTTTAGTAAGTAATCAAATTTCAAATCTCCGCGTCAAACTGACCAATCACAATCAATAGAGGCTTCATTCATCATTTTCATCATTCTCTTTTTTAGTAAGAATTCGCGTACTAAATTACCGAAATTTTGCAAACGAATTTACTGAAGAAAGTTGAAAATTCAAAGCTGATATAAATATTCTACTCTAGATTGTTCTAACAATCAGCAAAAAGAGAGAAATTTAGAGAATTTATTTGTTACCTGACACAAAGGCAAACAATTTGATAAAGAAGTATGAATCTCGAGTAACTTAGAGCTTCAAAAAGGAAGAAAAAAATGAATTGATGTCTCATAATTGCTGGCTGAAGAATGAAAAATTCCAATGTCAAAAGCGTTATTCAGCCATGAAACACTTCTCATATTGCCCCGGCCCTTGCTGTCACGAGCCAGATGTGCCCACGCGAAGGTAAACTCGAAGGGATGGAACAGGGCTCTACGCGGTTTATTAAGCGGGCCCGACAATGACCCGGCGGCGCAGGTACCATATCTTTTGAACTTTGGCCTTTCTTTCACCGGCGGTTATGAGCTTGTGCGCTACTTTACCGATATTGCCGCATTGTACGGACGGAGATCGAGCGGTTTATGAACACGCACAAAAAAATGAAAAATACCGCTGCGTCAATCAAAAGGTGGCACGAGAAAGGTCCGGATGTGAATTCAATAAACGTATCCTCGATAACCGTCGTTGAACCTCGAGTTGGTACGCTATCGGCTCGCGTACAATACAATTAGACCATAATTTTCTGATACATTTTTTCTTTTCTCCAAATCATCCGTAACGGAGCTCAAACCGCTTGATCGAGGTCGTCACTTTAGAATTATATTGTCAAGTTTCTCTGAATAGCTTCAACTCTTTTACTGGCTAAATTACTCAAGAATTATTGAATTTTCATTTTAGAATGAATGAAGATAAGTTTAAATTATTGCATTTAGGAGAAATGAATTACCTGTACTTTAATGATTAACAGTAATCGTAAAATGTCTTTTAAATTCGAAATAAAAGTATAGCAGTAATCTTTTTTCAACTTTCCTTGAAAGAAAAAAAACCGAATTAATATTATACACAGTTATTCCGCGTAACCACACATTTAAATAAATTATTTTGCAATCACTTTGTAATCAATATGAAATCAATATACAACTTGTTAATCAATAATAATTAATAACAATCAACAAGTCTGATATTGAAAAAATTGATTGAATTCTCATAATCATTGCAACCAATTGTCACGGATCTTATACCTTGCTCTATTTTTTGCGGTATCTTGTGGTTAATCATCTGACACTTTTGAATTTCTTTCTGACTTAGAAGCCTTGCAAGTAATTAAAATATTTATTACGCAAAAAAAGTACTTTTCCGTCGTTAAATTTAAATTTGCGCAGCTTTTCTAGAAACGCGATTATCTGCATAATGACTTCTCGAGAGGAATTAATACCCGCGCAAACCTCAACTCATCCGACTAGTTACCCTGAAAAAAAAAGGCAAATAAAGAGATTTGTCTTTGTAATTGGTGAAATGCCAGGGAAATTGTGGCCGCTCTCCGCGAGCTGCAAAAACCCCGGCAACAATACAAATTGCATAATTGAAGAAAATAAGCGCGAGGGCTTAAAAGTTATTCTCCCACGTAATTCTCGAGCTGCGGGTAACTGCGGGCACGGGACCGGAGGAGAAAGACTTAAATGGAGTGAGCACGACATTAGGCAAGTCGTTTCTCTTCCTTACACCTCGCGATTAGCTACGCCGCGCGATCCGAACGATTTTGTCGCGCGGTCGGGGATCCTCTTTTTTAGCGCGGGTGGTCGAGGGCCCCGAATCAAAAGATCCCGCGCTACAGAGCGTACGTATACATCGGAAAATTATTGCTTATTCTTTCCTCGGGTCCCACTTACACGTAGTTAATAATTTTCATTTCATTCAAATTCTACGGTACACGGAGGAAAATACTATATTAAAAATTACTATTATAGTCTTTCATAAAACGGGAACAAACTAAAAAAAATTAAAATAACTAGTATAATTGCCTGTATAAAAAAATTAGATTATTTTAGATAGAAGTTTTTATATATTTTTTTAGTTTACGATCATACCCTGGTAGAAATCGTTAATTTTTAAGTTTTGTAAAACCATTATTGATCAGTTATTCAAAAAACTGGTCATTTTTGATCTTCGAACAGTAATTGGCCAGTTTATAGCTATAGCTAATTCACGATTTCTACAGACTATTAGAGGGTTTTGGTAATCTGTCAACTATGTTTTTTAATGAAGTTACCTTAATCTTTTGATCATTTATCTTTCCTTAGTAAATTTTAAAACATTTATTTTAAATTTTACTACTTTTATAGTAAAATTTACTTTTACATTAACTTTTTTATTTTCATACTAAAGACCACAGTAATTTTTAATGGAACATTTTTCTCCGCGTACAAGGGAATCACATTACGAGTGAAAATTATAAGTTTTAAACGAGCGGGTACGAGAGTAACGAGAGTCCTATTTACTTTACAAAATCGCCGAGCAAAGTAAAAGAAAAAAGATGCCACGGAATAATTGAATGTTTATCGATAAAAGTCCGAGGAGGCAATAATCGCTGCGCCCACGTGAAGGGCAGGCCCGTAAACGCGCCGATTAAGAGGTAAAATACCGTGAAGTTGCGCGGGCACCGGGAAAATCCTAGGTGATAACCTTGTTCGCGAATACGTGCCCCGGGTGGAAGAATGCCGAAGGTATACGAAAAAAGCAAGCAAAAAATAAAAGTAAGATAAAAAAAGGGAGAGGGGTTCGATCGCGAGGAGGGGCAGCTGGACCGGACATTCCGCTCCTAATCGCGATAATTAAATCTTAACCTCCGGAATTAATGACGCTTGACATCGCGGGTTTATCGCCGGATTATTGCCGGGCCCTTTCAGCGCCGCGCGCCTTTTTAACGATCGCCGAGGCTGCGAGGGGATTATGCCTCTTCGAGGGGCCTCGGGCCAATTATTGTTTCATCGAGGCAATTATTGCTCTATCTTTACGCGCGGGTATGACGCGTCCGCTGCACCTCTCGAATTTATTTATGTACCCTTTGCTCGGGCTTTCCTCGCAGTTTCCAGTTGATACGCGGGAAAAGCGACGATTCCCCTTTTTCTTTCGCTTCTTGGACTTTCTCTTGCCGCACCACGGGCGGCACAGTAAATAAGTCCTGTTATTGCGATCTTCCTTTTTTCGCCGGGGTTCTTTACACGTGCGCATAATATGCGATCGAGTACCTCTTAAAATAAACTCATCCGCCCACTACGAAGTAATTGAACTTCTTGAGCAGGTTCTAATTGCGCCGGAGAAAAGAGGAAGGGAAGGATTTTATGAAATATCAAACAAATTCTAAATATAAAAGCAGTGTAATTATGTGGGTACCTGATAATAATTATTTTTTTTTTCTAATAAAACAATTGATTTTTAAATCAGTAATGAAACTACTATTTAAAATTTTTTTACTTCATATTATTAACCTTATTTATCGAACTATTAAATATGATCTAACGAGAAATGATTGTTAAATACTTATAATGTGAACCTTCGGGGCAGAGTAGGACACCCTGTTATTTAACATATTTATGTTTCATTTGCTGTGAAAAACATTTCCTGACAAGTTTTATTGAAAATGAAGCATTTTAAAAGAATATCACTATCACATTGATGATTCTATTCCGATTCTTCGACGATTAGTTTACCTTCATAGTACGAAAAATAATCGAAGGACCGAGGGGACAACCTCTTTATTTATCTTTTCTCCATTATCGCTAGATGGAGTCCTTAACTCCAATAGTAAATATGTAGTTTGAGTTGTACATTAGAATATATAAATCGTGCGATAATACACTAAAAAAATCTAATACATTTTTAATGCAGTCATACTAACTCACGTACCAAGTACGACGGTCTCAAACCCGTGTTAACTGCAGAGAGAAAATGTTTTAGAGATGCGCATTTTGCGCAATTACGTAGCAACTTAAAATGATACATTTTAAAAATGGATCTCAAATCTATATTTGATTCTTAAATAATTATTCGATTTTCTCAAAATATTGACATTTTTGAAGTTCAACAAACTTTATTGTGACTAATAAATAATGTTTATACTACTTTGTATGAAAAGTCAGTAATGACTTCATTCAAAAACATGATTTTAAAATTTATTTATAATAAAACAATTGATTTTTAAATTTAATTAATAATGAAACTAGTTTTTGAATTCTTTCTTTATCAAACTATCACATATGATCTAATTAAAAATGATTATTAAATAAATTGATCTATACTAGAAGTCAGTAATGACTTTTTAAATAAAAATCATGATTGAATAATTATAAGTACATTTTAATAGAAAAATCGATTACTAAAATAACAATTACTGATGACGAAATTATGAATTGATTTTACATTGTTTAAAAAGTGATTGGCATGTATTTAAAGGTGGTTTGGAACTTTTAGACTATATCCTCTTCATGTAAATTTATGTAAGTATTATGTCTCACTTATTTATTTAAAAATTTCCTTGATAAAAACATGCCATGGACATTTTTCAACGTTTTTGAAAGGATTTTTCAACCATACCGTTAAATGAGTTCTTTTTAGACATGAAAAGGGCAAGCATTAAAAAATTGCCACTTACTAAAGTTTCCTTTCCCAATTCGAACTATTATTTTAAAATACCAGTTACATTAGCAAATACTACAAAATGTGAAATTTTATAAAAAAAAAAAACTCATAGAATCTTGATTCTTGCGTAAAAACAAATTAATATAGAAAAATTTAACAGTCAGATTAAAAATAATGAATAAAAAAGAAGACACTCGAATATAAGCCGAGTGTTGTTAGTGTTTTATTGACGACAATAAGAAGAGACGTTGAAAGAACAAAGGCGGAGATAGATGACAAGAGGGGATACGCAGCATGCGTTCCAGCACGGCGTATCGCGGTTTCGCATTATGCGCCGAGGAAAAATCGCGCTACTTTCGTGCCCGACTGCGCGAGGCAGCAGCGGAAACGGTCCTGCACGCGGGACACACAAAGGGGCGCGCATCAAGCGGCTGCCTGCTCTCTCCTCCGCCAAGGATGCACACGGCCGCCGAGACAATTGGAAAGTTTAGGCTTTTATTTTTGGCGTCGGCGGCGGCCGTCCAATTACGCGTCCCGCGGGGGCCTGTCCCGGCGGCACGCGACGATCTCCGCTCAGGCGCATATTAAATCGTGATCCCCCATTTATATGCGGCGCGAGCAATAAATCGCTCGGGCCTGGTGCGCGCGCGATTGTGTTTATCGAATTCCGCGCGCGGGCGAAAAGTTTCGTCGTCGTCGCGCGTGTGTGCACCCGCGGCGATCCTTATCAGCGGCGCGCGACTCCGGCTCACGAGCCATTGTGAGCGAGAATCGTGATTTTAACTCGTTCGCTCGTTCGCTCGGGTTCCCTCTCCCTTGCACTCGGTGCCGGGTAGGCCTAGGCTTCTCAGGGTCCACCTGACTGTGGTTCTGGTGAAGCTGCTACTGAAACAGTGCCTAATCGTGTTCGTCTTTTTTTATACACGGGCTAATGCGAATTCGGATATCGGGATACTCGCGTGAAAAAAATTTAATTCTATCATATCTGTCTGATAGAGCGGAGAAAAATTATGGACATGTGTATTATATTTTTTTTGTTTGATGATTTTCAACAAAGATATATTACGGTTAGAAAATTCGTGTGATGTCACGATTTTACATACGATACAGACGCTGAAGTTAGTTTTTTGACGTGACTAGCAAAATCCAAGACGCTTTGCACTTTTATTTTTTATATAGGCTTTTAATAACATTTTAAAAAAGTATTTAATTATCAACAAACACACATTCTACCTCATAAAGGCAGTATAATTCTTTCTAATTTATAATATTTTCTCGCAAAACGTATTCAATTTATATTTGCACATTTTAATTGTTGAAATTAAAAAATAAATCAGAACGCCATTATTAATAAAATTATTTAATATATAAACTTTAAAGTAATTAGAAAATCTTATAACTTAATGATTTCTTCATTACTCTATTTATGTAATACCTATATATGTAATTCGGACCGGGAATTTAACAATTAACATGCTGCCATCATTTTTTTGAGGATGTATCTTTGTTAATAAATAATCGTAAAATTAAAAAAGAAAAATAAGTGTCGATTATTTTTCAGTACTATATCAGGCAGATATGACAGAATCTTATTTGTTTTTCTTTTCATCTTGGGATCCCAATTATAGCCTTTCCTTAGGTGGTTGCAGTGACGGAAGTTCGCGAATCTGAGAAAATAAAGAGGGTCGTAAAATTGTTTTAAAAAACTTCGTCCCCGTGGGGACTGGTATGCGCAATAAATGGTATCGCCCTTGAATTTTCATCAGGACAATAAAAGCCTATGAAAAACAAGGGACTTTTAAAAGAGTTAAGTGCCACTATAACGTATTAAGAGTTGCTAATTAGAGAAATAATGGCGTTTACGCATGGGAAAGGTGTTGATCGCAAGAAAGAATAGCTCTCAGCAGTTGCCTTGGTAGCACCCGGTGTAGGCGGTTATTTATGCGCGTTTATACTGCAATTTTATCTGGAATCCCGATCAGTTCTCTCAGTATTTAAGATTTTTAAATCAAAATTGTTATATTCAATCTTAGAATTTTGACGGATAACCATTAGTGACTTTTCAAAAAAAACTTTAAACAATGCAGTGTATAAAAAGAAATATAAAAAAACATATTTCAAGAAAAAATGTAATGAATTAAAAAAAATCTTATATATGATATATTATATTTTTAATATTACGTTTGCGTTTGAAAATTTTGTTAGCTTAATTTGAAATAAAGAAATTAAAGTAAAGAAACGTGTGAATGCACTATCCCGTGAAAGTTCAAACCACATGTTTATCTAAACTTCATCGGACAAACGATACTTGTACACGTAACCAGATACCCTTTAGCTTTCCGAATAATTAATTACCAGATTTTGCACCGTTACTTCTCGAAACACACTGTCACAATATTTACACGAGCCACACAATAATCATACAAGAGATAATATTTTTCAATAATCTTCCCAAGATTACACTGATAGAAAAATCCAGGAGAGTTTCCTTAAATTTCAGGAAATTCTCCTAACAGCTTGTAGGAAATTTTCGTTTTTCATTTATCTCCTAAACGAAAAAGGAGAAGCTCCTAAACGAAAAATAAGAAACTCCTAAACGAAAAAGAAAAAACTCCTAAAAGAAAAAGTTTCTACAGTTTCTTCTTTTTCGATTAGGAGTTTCTCCTTTTTCGTTCAGGAGATTTTCCTATTTTTGTAGGAGAAACACCTGATATGTGAAAAAGGAGAATTTCCTATAAGTTTCTAGGAGAATTTCTACAAATTTAAGGAAACTCTCCTGGATTTTTCTATCAGTTTATGAAAAGTACACTATAATCTGTGACAGTACAATGTGGACAAAATTATTACTCCCTGCTAGAAATAGCCAATTACAAATCCATTCGGAATCAGATTCATATTTGTAAATTTTTAATAAAAAAAAGCCAATTAACAGCAATGTAGTGACAATTGATTACAGTGATTAGAAGAATTACATCGATTTTTTCAACGATTATGTTTTTCTGATTTAATGTGTTGTAATGGTGGAGCACTAGTGTAGCTTTTTTCAGTACCTCACCTTTCAAACCTTACGAGGCATATCATTCAGATATTTTGAAAAGTACTTTTTCGGCCTCTCCAAACCTAAATATGTACTTCCACATAAAAAAATTGCAAATAATAATTTTTCTTATCAATACCCAGCTTTCTGAATCCAAAAAAAGCAAAAAGAGACGTAAAGAGTGCACCACGGCGAGATGCTATATGCAAGCAGTCCCTCCATAAAGAGCGCGAGAGCACGGATCTCACGACACCGGAACGCAGTATATATAGAATCCTCGCAGAGACACAGGCGCCGAGTCGGAGTGTTTAAAGCGTACCCGCGAAACCCGGAGCCGGGCATACAGAATACGATCGAGACCAGAACCTGCGCACGAGGCAGCCTCTTTTCCCAGGGGAGACACCGCGCGCTCCCGCGGCCTTGAGCCAGCTCTCAACGCGCGCCTCGAAGATATCGTCGCGGAGCGAGGAAGCGCGAGCTCGGCCCTTTTCTCGGACGCGTCATAAACCGTCGCCGCTGGGGTCCCCTTTGCCGGCGAGCGAGTCGCCCGCGAGGCGGATGCGGCCCGGGATCGGCGAGCCGCGGAGCATAGGGAGGATCGCGATTCCTCGCGGGGGGGGGAGAGCGGGAGGACGACTCTATCTGCGCGCGGCGGAATGCGGAACGGCCGATCGCGAAATCTGAATCGCAAACACCGGATATCATTGGAATCCCCGCGAGCGCCGATGAGGCAACCTGCTGCATTGTGCAATCTTGATGATTTCGGAGGCCGCGGCACGACTTCTGTTTATATTACCTCGGGCTTCGCCGCGATCCCTTTCTGCACTCGGCGCGATTTTCATTTTCTCGAGTCTCCTGTTTAATGCTCGGCGGACTTTTGCTGGATGGGTATTGGATTTGCGAGTTTATTGTGTTATTGCACCGGATTGTTATTGTTGATTGAGACGTGGCGGTGGAAATTTTAATGAAGATGTGATTAAAATATATTGAAAACTGTCTTAATCTGAAAATGTGAAATTAGTTTATAGCAAATATGATAGTGACATATTTTATGTGAAAAACTGTTCGCTTATTCAAGATGAGAACGACTTTTTACATATAGAAGTGTTACTTTTCAGATTTAGAAGGAAGTTACATAAATTTGCTATAGCTATAAAATGTTATAAAATCTCATGTGAAATAACTACATCTCAATAGTCACGTCACGACGTTATGAGGAAAGGATCCAAAATATAGATTCGACTTGGTACAGTATCATGTAGAAATCCTACTTTTTGATTAGAGAGTCTAATTTAAATTTCACTAAAAACTTTGAAAATCACGTTGATAATTAGCTAAATATGTAAAAATAAAAAATGTGTGAACAGAAGGACCGCGGAATAAATATTTATTCAGTCATATGTCAATCTGGTCCAAAAGGATTTATTATAATTTTTTGTTTGATTGTTAACAGAGAATAATAGTAATAATAGTAAAATAAACTCGTTATATTTTAAAAAAGTTTCTATAAATTATTTAACATGAAAAAAACGAGAAGATTTGTTATAATACCTACTTTTTTTAAACCGTAATTTTTCCAAAATTTATGTAAGTCGTGTAGGTCATGTAAGTCATGTTTTTCATGTTTCAAGTCTGAACTCCACCTCCAAAAATTTATAATAAAATTCCTACATTATTATTTTCTGCGCAAAATACGGTTTACTTAAACCGTTAATTAATACACTGAGAAGCATAAGATAGGAAAAATTACGACTTTTTAGTGATGGATCATTTAAAAATTGTAATATTTCACATAGAGACGTAATAATAATAATTGTCGAAGAGTATATTAATTGACCCTTTACCATAAAGTAGATGCCACATCATTTACAAAAAAATACAAATTTATCTTAACCCATTTTCATTGATAAACTTTACCGCCACTTTTATCAAGTTTTAAACATATTAATTTGTTTACAACAAGTTCGCCGCAGCCGCCTCAACTCCCACAGGATGTTTCCTCTTTTTTCCCTCTCCCGAGCGAACTCAGCGTATAAAAAAGTCGATAAGTGCAACTCAGGCTGGTTAAACAAGCCGCGCAAATAATGTACATCGAAGAGGTCGGCGGGAGAGCGGCGTACACATATACCCGCGAGAAAGGCGAGCGGGCCGCTGCGCGTAGTAAGCGAGGCTAGCGTTTTACAACGCGTACAACGTCGCAGCGGCGCGCATGCACGCGTACACCCCGCGCAACATCTTCCCGCGACGTAATAACGAATCAGAGGGACTCGCCTGGCCCGCGAGTGGACAGGCCACGGACGAACGTCTCATTAAGCGCCGGCATTTCGCGCAGCGACACTTATCAATGCTCGAAACTAAACGGCGCGAGCAGCGCCGCTTGGGACAATGAGAGCTCGAGGAAGTCCCCGCTCTAATTAGCCTTGACAATAATTAACATAAATACCTGGGCTTCCTCGGGGCGAGATCCCCGCGCGCGATTCCGAGCCGGGCTTATCGGCCGATTTCGAGCTAATAGGTACGCCTCCGAGTGCGCCGTGTACCAATGGCGGAGGGAAAAAGGCTGGACTCACCTGTAACAAAGAAAAAAGGAGAATCGAATTAGCGGGGGTCAGCTTAAGCTGCTGTGTGTGCATAGGTATATACGTGTGTACGTGTAACATAGGAGAACAGCACAAACGGTGCACACCGCGTGTATTAGCCACTTTGCGCCCATATCTAATTGTATGCGTGTATCGGGTAAACGCCGCCTGCGCGAGCACGGGGTATATATCTGCGTTGTTTTTTTTTAAGCCGACGAATCTTATCAGCTGGACTATTTATTTCTCCGGTGCGGGCCGTGCGCCGAGATTGCGAATGCACTCTCTCCTTCTCTCTCTTTCTCCTTTGGGAAAGGAGCTGCGGGCCGGGCCTTTTTTGTTGCTCCTTTGCCGATTACTCGGGCGCGCCGCACCGGAACTTGACGAATGTATCCCTTTATTCAATGAGGCGTCGCGAGCACTTCCACGTCGTTTAGACTTGTTTTGCAAGTTTCTTGGAAGCTTTTTAACAGTTGATTTAACAGCTATTTTCGTAAAGTGCGAAATAATAATTACAATATATTTTACGCGTACTTAAAAATCCCTTATATAAATGCAGAAAAATAGTTTTAGCGAAAATTACTTTCTAAACATGAATACAAGCGAAATTTACGGATTTCATGTACGAATAAATGAATATGTATTTCAACGTTATAAGTCATTCATTCATTCGATAAGTGAACAACTTTAAACATTAAATATAAATGCGGAAATAAATTTCTCTTATTCAGGGAGTACACTTGTGCAGTGATAAAAATTAATCGTTAAGATGCATAATAAGTTATATTTGTCTTATTTTTGTAAAATTTATAGTGAATTCGTACTAATTTTGCAGTTATTAGATTCATAGTGCGAGTAAAGCGACTCCTAGTTGTTTTTGCTATGGGAGTACACTTCTGCAGTGATAAAAATTAATCGTTAAGATGCATAATAAGTTATATTTGTCTTATTTTTATAAAATTTATAGTAAATTCGTACTAATTTTGCAGTGATTAGACTCCTAGTTGTTTTTGCTATGTTGATCATTTCTTTCTCCGCGAAACTAATCCTACGAACACGAACAGCGTTAAAAATGCATGGACTTCCAGTTAAATCCTTAATAAGAAGTACTTAATGAAGTCGTTTTATAAATTGCTTTATTAACGTCTGCCCCGGGGAAGTGCGTTCGAAAGAATTCAGAGGGGAGCCTCGGCCGCGGCGCTGACTGATTTCGTACACGCACGAGAGCAGGAAATTGCGCGATATCAGGAATCTATCGTAAAGTAATTAACTCGGATGCTGGGAGGTTCGGGCGCGCTGCAGCGAGCCGTTTAGCTGCACACTCGCGGGGACGCATTGTCAAATATAGAAGTCGACCGGGAGGAGGAAGTCAAACAATAAGCTTTTCTGCGGCCGCGCACAATGAGCGGAATAATTTTAGATAGGGCATCTTTTAAAAAATGTAATAAGGCTATTTGTAAGCAATTAAATTAAGAGCGACTCGCATTCCCGAGATTCTTAACTATGATACATTGTCAGGGCGTTTTATGAAGGGCACTCGTTGCGATTTTAATTCCAAGTTTAATTCAAAGTGCGCACTCAAACTGGTACACTTTAATCAAAGAGATTCGTTTGCGACAGGATATTTCACCTTGGAAATGAAGTACCTATGCAGAATTGCAACTTTGAATTGGAAATCGTATAGAACGCAGAATTTTGAAGAGCTGCATGCGTAGTGATGAATTTAAAAGTGTCTTCTTTATACAAAAAAAATTGAGCAAAAGTTATCAATGAAAAGAGGCGCAATGATTTATTTATGGGTACGTGTAATTCGAAAAAGATGCGATGCAGCTGATTTTATAAGTATAGACATGTCAAACAAAATATTTGTGAATAATTTTTTGCACACAGTCTGAACAAATTTTGATCTGTGCTATAATCGCAAGTAACTACTAAAAATATTTCATCTGACGAATTATAGCAGTATACAAATTACTTAACAATAATTTCCCTTAAAATGACAGTACTACAGATTTAGAAATTTAGCCTTTTCTCAGATTCTAAGTACATTATTACTAATCAAATATCACTAAACAAAAGAATGGATTTTTTGCAAATTTCTTGTATAAAAACTATAAAAGAAGCCTATTAACAAATTAAAAAAAACTACTTAATTTGCAGCATTCATTATAATTAAAGTGCACAAAAAATCTAACTAGCATTAAGGACGAAGGAGCAAAACGAGCTTGAGCTCCTCGCTGCTCTCGCGTAAATTTTCCGGCGTGCATCAGAGCGAGAGAGAGAGAGAGAGGGACGCGTTGGCGTCTCGATCCGAGCAGCAAGAAGGCCGGCAATCTCCGGTGGCTCCGTGTAAGGATGAGACCTTGGGACAGCTGGCGATGGGAGAGCACGGTAGGCGGAGGCGGCCGAGGGGACGGGAAAAGGAGTAGCAGCAGCGCGGCTCATTAGCCTACAGCGTCGCTAATGAAAGCTCGTTACTCGGGTGCATGCCCCCGCGCTGACTTAGTATTTGCGTGCTGCGCAACCCTCGTCCCACCTCCCCGCGGGGTGCGGGCGGCGACAAACTCCGGGGGCGCGAGCGCGCGGCTCTTATCTCCCGGCGCGGATCTGACTTGATTGGGTGTGAGGTACAAGCAGATCCTCGCGCGCGAACGGGAGACTCTTCCAGCAACCGAACGACCTTCGATCCCTCCCTTTATTCTCACCGGCGGCCGAGCGGACGCTGAGCTACCCGACATCCTCGTCGTGGGTGCAGGCACCCCCCTCCTCCCGCGCGAAATTAATGCTAACGAAAGCCGACGGGGAATCCCTTTGTGTTAATTAACACGAGGTGCTTTATTAACCTTTATCTTTTCCTTCGAGGTTTACACTTTGATAGCGGACTCTAGCTTGAAGAGAAGAAAATATTTGAACGGGGGTAACAATGTGCTATAAGGCTGTCTCTCGTTATCTCAAGTTACGAGACATTCGATCTTGCATTTTGACCGAGTTTGGTCTTGTATTATTTTTACCCAGAATTACGTGATTTATGAGACGATCGCACATATTCCATCGAGGCGAGGAACTCATGAATAGAGAGCACGCCGTCAAGATACACTGAGGAAAATGTCCTATAATAAAAATTACTATGTTGTCTGAAAAAGTGGTTACTGACTGACATTCTAAAAAAAATTGCTACACTTTAATGAAAATTTACAATATTATTTGATCAGTCCTTAAAAATCAGAACATTATAAAAAAGGCATATTCCTTCTGCTCGGGACTAACAATTCGAACAGGGTCATAATGCACGACTTTTTTTTGCAGTACACTGGGAAATTGCACCAGATGCATCAGTATCGTGCAAGAGATGCATCACTATCAGAGCAAGTGACATTTGATTACAATAATTACAAGAATTTAAGATATTTTTTTCGGCGATTATTTGATTTTTTTATAATCAATTTCAACCAGATAATTTGTGGAGCAGTAGTAATCTCTCCAAACGTTTAACCAAGCACCCTGGTCTTATATCTATATGAGGCAACGGATGCGTCACCAGGAAAGGTATCACAGAGTCCTCCTAGCGGTAAATGTATTAAGCAATATTATGTACTGTATCTAGACCCAAGTGCGTTTTAACAGAAATAAATATTTATCGAGTGCAATATTCAATATAAATGACTCGAATGTTCGAAAGATTTTCAATAACCATATAGAAATTTCACGACTCGTGCCCAAAAACATTAAAAGTTAAATTTTTGATCACTTTTACTGGTTACAACTAATTATCAAATAGATAATTTTTAGCTACACTGAGAGAAATGATCTAGTAAAAATTACTATATTGTTTTGGAAAGTGGTCACAGATTGACACCCTGAAAAAAATTACCATACTTTATAGTAAATTTTACTAAAAAGTATTGCAAATTTTCATATACATATAGTAAATTTTACTATAAAGTATGGTAATTTTTCTCATAGTGTCAGTCTGTGATCATTTTCCTATAAAGCATAGTAATTTGTACACCATTTGTAATTTTTACCAAAAAATTTCCCTCAGTGTAGTAGTAACATTTGATTTCAGAATTAGGAATTTTCAATTTTTAGGCAATAATAAATTTTCAAGCCGATTAAAAAGCGATTGCAAAGTCAATTCACAATTACCTTGTGATTGCACACCTCGGTCATAAATTTTAAATACTCGAAAAAGTTTCCCAATGCACCGTCGAGTGAATACCCGCTTCGTAATTAGGCCCTGAAGAAAAACTTTTTCGTAGGAACACCCGGAGCAAAGCTTTTCCGGCGCGGCCTTTGTCCGGGGAACGAGGGCTCTCTCGCGGGGGCGGGACGCGTGAAGTGCCGCCGCGCACAAAAGGCTCGGCGTTTTCTATCCCGGGCGAAAATCGCAGGATGAAAGGCGCCGCCGGGGGGAGAGGGTGGCGCGCAGCCTCTTTGCACCTCGGCGGCTTTACGGCCGCCGGTAAGTATACCCGAATCCCCGAGACCTCGCCGTAAAATCCCTCCTCGCGGGCCGCTCATCAGCCGGCGCACTTTTTCCCCCGCTCGCTCCGTGGCCTCGCCTCATCAGACGAGAATTTACGCACCTTTTTCGTTATCGCCCCTGCGCGGACGTTTGTTTGAACACGCGAGGCGGCCGATAAGAAAAACAAAGTTTTTACGACCACTTCGCTCCCCGCGAATGCTAACTTTGTATAGCGTTTTTTTCCCTCTCCCCGCCAAAAAGGCGAATGTTTGCTCTTTTAATTCTCCCCGGGGCCGCAGTAAACTTAATTTGGATCCCGCCGGTGGGATTAGCTTCGCGTTTGTTAAAAAAAAAGTCGAAATTGAATAAAAAAAAAAAGCCGCGTTTAAGTTTTAAAAGACATTTAAATAATAATGAGCGTACACTTTGCACCTGAAATTCTTCGGTTGTGAAAATCCCGCGCGGAGGGGGGGGAAAAAAGGGTGGCAGGCGAAAAAAGGCGAAGATGGAAAATGGAAGGAATGCGCGGGAATTACCGAGTTGGCTCTTCGGGAGCGAGAGAAAGGGGAAGAGCGGGGGGAACGGCTGTAAAGAAAAGAGGCTCGCTCGCTCGGTAGGCCGCGCGCGCTCGCGCGATGAGCCAGCGTCGGACGTTATTAGTCCGAGAAGATGGCGCGCGGCTTCCTCGGCGAATACCCGACTTGGCTCCCACCGTATTATTACGCGCAAAATGGCTCATTATTATCATTATTATTTCATATTCCCCGAGCCCGCTTCAAGAGCATCGAGCGAGCAAAACAAGCGCGAAATTAATATAAATAAAACTTGAAAAAACGCAAGCGAGAGGGGGAGACGGGAGTAAAATTCAAGGAAGACGAAGGAGAAAAAGTAGAATCTCGACGAGCAAATTTTCGTATACACACGCGGGGCAGATTTGAGTAGCGGCCCCGCGCGACAAGGGGACGGGATTCAAGGGGGGGCACCGAGCATTAACAATAATTATTGGTTCGAGCCTACCCCTCTCTGTCCGCGATCTCTCGAATCTCGAGATCGGAGTGAGATCAATTACGGCCGTCTGATTAGCCCCGGCTCGCTTGATCGAGTGCGCGCAATAAGAGCTCCCGCCGCGGGTGTATATATACACGCGTAAACACCGAGGCAGATGCGTACGCTCGTGTATTTGCATCCCCCTGCCTCTGTGGTGGCTGATGCAAGCGCGAAATCTTTATCGTTATTACGTGCTTTTTCGGAAAAGCTCGCGGGTTCCGGATTTGCATTCTTCCTCGTGCACCTGCCCCCCTGCGCCGGAAAATAGCTCAGTAAACTTCTAATATACGAAATTACGTGACTCCGTATAATAGCGAGTTGCCTGATGGAATTTCGTCCTCGCGCCGGCTTCCTCCGCTTTTACATTCTCTTTATTATCCTTTACGATTTTTTATACACTCTACTTTATACATTGTATCGCGCGAGGTATTCCCTAATTGCACACTGTTACTATATAAAATCTCCGCTATTATAAATCACGCGTTAATTAAAAAGCAATCTCACCCGTCGATATCTGTAATCTACTTAAAAACTGCTAGTTGCCGGCAAAAATTTTTCGATAAAAACGCGAGAAAAACTGCGATGAAAGAAAAAAAAAGTTGGAAAAGCGGTAGATAATTATGCACACGGCGGAATAATGCGGCACGCAATGCGAGCCGGGAGTCGTGGAATGCCGGCG
Source organism: Eurytoma adleriae (assembly GCA_900480045.1). Taxonomy (NCBI): domain Eukaryota; kingdom Metazoa; phylum Arthropoda; class Insecta; order Hymenoptera; family Eurytomidae; genus Eurytoma; species Eurytoma adleriae. The sequence goes on from UXGC01000875.1 coordinate 16,550, forward strand.
AACCTCGTCGGGTAGGAGAGGTCCGTTATAAAGTCGAGCGGAGCGCGGAGCCAAAGGAAGAGAGTTTGGCAAAATAAAAAATGGAATAGGAGCGTTATGATTGGTCGGGTCAGTAACCCAGCCGCTAGATGAGGCAACACGATAGTCGTCCTTCGCCGCAGCGAAACTCACACACACACACACGGACTATCTCCCTCTCGCACACATTTATATACATACACACATGTACACCTTCTTCTTCGAGTGTATGCATTCACCGTAGAGAGAGTGAAGGAATGAGAAAGAGAGAGAGAAGTTCGGAAGATGCGTACGAGGAGATAGGCCTTTATACAGGTATAATCCGCGGCTCGATTGCAGCGGCACCCTATGGCAGCGAGAGAAGAGTTGAGGCGCGAGAGGAGCAAAAAGAACGTTAGAGAGGAGGCGAGTGAAGGAAGGTAGTCGAGCGCGGAGGAAGGTGCTTATACCTACCCCCATAAATTGGCCGTGCGATACTTTACGACGCAGCGCCGCCCCGTGTCATTATCGCGTACATGTGAGCTAGAGAGAGACGAGGGAGGGGGGGACCAAGGGAACGGCCGCGGGATTGCACCGTAGGATACACGTATATACATACGTACGAGGCCGCGCGGTTCGCTCGCTTCGCGCCGTTTAGACCGCGGCATTTTTCCGCGGCGATCCTTTCCGAATCTTAACGACGCGCTACCGACGCGCGAGGTGCAGCAGGCGCCCCGCGTGTGGTAAGTGCCGGTACCGCAAGCTTTCGGCATGCGGCGGCGGCGGCGGCGCGAAATTAGCCTTAACGGTTCAACGGCCGAGCCTGAGCTAATTGTCACTTGGCTCGCTTTGTCGCGGCGGAAGAATGCGGGCGGAGCCGCTAATTGGGACGTCTAAACGGACGAGCCGATAAAACACCTACCAGCCGGCGGTGATTTCTCGGAAATCGCACTCCGCGGAGAGGCCCCGATTAGCGGCCGACAGTAATGACAGTAATGGCGCGAGCGGCTTTATCGCGACGAGTCACTCGGGGAAAACGAGAAGCTCGTGTAAATTAAGAAACGGCCACTGCACTGGAGGGATTTGATAAAAATAAAAGAGAGAGAGAGAGAGAAAAGCGATCGAGAGAAGTGTCATGCGAGGCGTCAACGAATGTCCCGGCGCTCGACAGGCGCAGATCGCGGCTCCGCTCCTTTCTTTTCTCTCTCTCTCTCTCTTTGGGCGCGCGCCTCGCCAGCATTCATTCGAGGATCGGCGCGTGCGCGACGCTTTTTACCGACAACTTGTCACCGGGGTGATTTGTCTCGGCCGCGCGCGTCACCCGGCCAGGCAAAAGAAGGCGAAAGAATGAGGGGGCCGCGGGGGGAAAAAGCGAAGGGCACCGCCGTGTGCTTGCAAGCAGATACTCGCGCTCGCGCGCGCCGGTAAGCCGAGAACCTGTGAACAAGTGACTCTATCTCGGCGCTAGTAGGACATATCGGATTACGTGTTTTGCATCTCTCGGGAATTCTCATGGCGCGAGAGCGAAGAAGTAGAAATCGGAGGGGGGAGAGGGGAAATAAGAGATAAACTGTATCCGCCGGGGGTTTTATTTATCGCGGAGGTGCAAAAAGGAAATCCGAGATCGAGACGCGCCGATAGGGAAAAGAAGAGAACACCGAGCGATTAAGTAATAAGGCGGGGAAAATTGAGAAGCCCGTGGCCGCGAGGTGAGATCCGCTTTCCAAACGTACTCGCGCGCGCGCACATTGTACACACCCCAAGGAGAACGGGAGCGCGTTTAACACTTAGTGGCTGCTCCTCTGCCTACATATATAACCTGGCAGGGGCTTTTAATCAATGAAATAAGAGGATCTTACCTCGCGAGAGAGAGGCTGCAATAATTACAGGGGAGAATTATGAGTGGCGGTGGCTGATTCGATCTATAAAGCTCTTTTTCGCTCTCCCCGCGTCTTTCGGCCGATTCTCCATTTCGAGCGCGCGGGGGGCTCCCCTATAAGCGCCTCTATATACGCCTGCCTCGTACCGTGCAGCCGCGTCCTTGGCAGGATGCATAGCGCATCGCGATACGCTTCCTCGCGGCGCGCACCCATATATTTTTCCGAGCTTTATTGCGCCCGTAATGGAAGATTGAGACCTGCTTCGTTACGGGCCGCTCCTTTTTAATCGAGCCCGGGCGTTCAATTTACGACGCGTAATTTCACTTTCGACCTTTCGCGGTTTTCAAAAAAAAACCAGCTTCACCGAAATTCTTCGAGAAATTCCTTACGAGGTGTATGTGGTACACTCGAGGATAATAATTACAATGCAAATGAGGCCGCGAGTTAAAAGTGCACGTACGATCCGGAAGCGGTTATCATAGCTTGTCTCGCGTGGATATTGATTGCCGGTGGGGTAATTAAAGCTTCTTCCAAGGTAACCCCCCTCTACTGCACACCGATTCTCCCGCAAAATATATTAATGATAATGGCCCTCGCGTATAATCGAGATCGACGCCATTTCCTTGTAGAAAATTCATTTTCTGACCGGAGAAAAAAAGAGAGAGAGAGAGAGAGAGAGATAGAGAGATCGGGTATATCGCCGCGTATTTTACTTCGGACTGTTGTTTTTTCGATAGGCCCGTGCGAACGTAGACGCGCGGCTAGTGGACGTGCGTGCGCGAAAATTAATGACTCTTTCCCGCTCGCTTATATATATACGTGAGAAAGAGTCGAGGGGAGGCGGGAGGGGAGGGAAAAAGCGAGCGAGGAGAGATCAAGGAGCAGAAATGAAGCAAATGGAAAAGAGATGCGGCGAGAAACGTCGAAAGATCGGCGCCGCGGATCATGCCTCGCGTGCGCGCGCGCCTCGCTCTACACTCGCCGCTTTAATTAATATTCGAGTCACGATTTTCATTTATAATTAAACAATAATGGCGGAATAATGATTTATTGCGGATAATTACCGGCCAATTGCCGGGGCGTAAATATTGTGCGAGCGCGGACCGATTGAGTGTGCACGTGTACTTTCTATTCCGCTCCCGATGCTGATTAGTGTCAATCCGATCGTAAATATTGCAAAGTCTTTGTACGGATGGAAATGCGTGCACAGCAATGTTATTGATTAATTATTGATTTTTTCGGTTTTATATTATTTTGATAAGGAAAAGTAGACAAAGATAATATCACCTATACTATCTAAATATGAAAGTGTGAAATTGATTTAATGTATTTCTTGTGAAAAGTCGTTTACAAATAGAATAAGTTAACGACTTTTTACGTAAAATCTATCGCTATTCGCATTTTCTAAAATGTTTTGAATAATTTATCAATACAATAATTTAATTTACTCGATTTAATATTTGTCTTAAAAAATTATTATGATATATTAGCATTAATTATATTAAACTGCTAAAAAATGGCAACCTATTGTTTAAAACCAAGAAAACAATAAAATGATGAATCTTATTGAATGTACCTACTTTACGTAATATTGAATTAAGAATTATAAATTTGATAATCAAATAAAAAGATGTACATATTATCCAAGCAATATTTTAAAAAATACATGTTCATTCTTTACAAATTACATTGCTTACGCGCTGAACGTATAAATTCCAAGCTCGCGCAACATTATTTTATTTATCGATGCAAGAAATAAAAAGCCAGTCCATTAAAGTTAGATGAGTTTAAAAAGGAGAAAAAAAAGCGATCAGCATACTTAGGAAAAATAAAATCCATCGCTGCGTTCATATCTCGTGACGTCTTGCTCCCGATGGTATGACTCGCGGTCACTACCCTCTCCCTCTCTCTCTCTACTTGGTGTTATTAATTATTATATCGCTTGTTAATTAACGAGCGCAATCCGGTTGCCCGGAGTTTGCAAGCAGACTCTATATCCTGCCTCTTTCATTCTGCAATTTCTATCTGCCGCGCGTTATAAAGTCGACCGACAGCGAGCCCGATTGTAACACCTATATGCCTAGTATCTAATCAAGAAAAAATCCCATTTAATTTCTAATGAACTTTATAGAAATTAAATAAAAAATACAACACTATTTGAATTAAGATCGTAGAAAATTAAAAAGATAATGATTCAACCTTATAAATCATGGAAAAATTTCAATCTTGTAAGAATTCTTGTATCTTATTTATAGAAATTATTTATAATCATATTTTGTAGCATAAAATGTTTGCCTATGTAGCTGCATGTATATACTCTCTATATATACTTAAAAAATATTACAAGCTCAACGTTATATAGGTTCATATTAGTTCTAAAACGTAAGACTATAAAGAATAGGGTACGAATTATGTACATATACATATACATATGTTTTTGTAATATTTCAAGATTATACTTTTATATAAAAAATTAACAGTGATTTTGATTTGCAGGAACAATGCGCGCCCGGCGCGAATTCGCAGATAATGGTCAGTTTCGCCACTGACAAATCGGCGTAATCGCTGCCTACGTACGCACTACCCTTCGCTTCTATAATTACATAGGAGGACCGGTCGAGATTAAGGTCAGCGCCTTCCAAAGGAGACAGCAGGAGCCGGGCGAAAAGAATCCCGCGCACAAGTCAAGATTTATCCCGCCGGTTGGTCTCGACTTTCAGCGAAACTAACCAGCGAAAACAATAATTAGATCATTAACGTCCACTCCTTCCTCTTTCCCTACTCGTCCTAATTTTATTTTATTCCTTCTCGGCTTCTCCGGGCAACGCAGAGGAGAAAAAAAAAACGAAGGGGAACGGGAAACGTATTTTGCGGTTCGTTTTAAAATTATTGCACCGATATGCTAACTATTTCTGCGGATGTACAATTAGATGCGCATTGAATGTGCAGGTGTTTAGAAAATGAGCACCTGTCGTGCGAATTTTTCTCGAAATAATCGCGCGATACGCAAAAAAAGTCGCTGGCGTGAAAATTATACTGTTATTTTTCCTAAAAACAACATTCCGTTAAGATAATAACGATGATTGCAGATTTTAGTCGTGAACGTACCTCGATACTTTGACAACGCACTCGAGCGGTATAATGGTTTCTTTATACACATTTCTAAGGAGGTGAATTGCCAATGATAGCAGAAACGAAGTGCGAGAAAAAAAAATTCTTTTTTTTTTGCCAGTCAGTGACTCCGAAAAATCGAGTTTTTTCCGTGTAACGTAATATTCAATACAAGTACTCGAGGCGATAAGTGCCAAGTCATGAATAAAATTTTTCGTTGATTGACAGTTCCCGTGGTTTTTCAAACTCCGCCTACGACGTATGTGTGCGCGCAACAAACCCGTCCTTTTCTCGGTCCGTTCAAACACGCCTAAAAGGCCAAATATTTGAAAGATCTTGCGCGTCTCTCTCCCCCTCTCTCTTTCGGACGGGTAACTCATGTAAATATGGTCGACGAGAAAAGACGATGTCGGCGAGCTTTTAAATCCCGGCTCGTCTAAGCCTTATATCAGCCTCGATACGTCGGCCGACGGCAGCTTTTTGCCTCGGTGGACGAGCCACAAACGTGACTCCGTCTCGGCTCTCCGCCTCCATAAACAGTGCCTAAGTACTTATTTAGATTCGCGTAACTCTCGAGGACGTGCCTCTCCGGTTGACTTTGACCGGCTTGTAAAGGAGCCGTTTGTAGCCTCTTCTAGACGAACGTCCAATATTTCTAGACGGCACCGCGTCATCTGCACAATGAGGGGTTAGTCATTTCACGTAATCACAAACTATTTTTAACTGAGTTATTTTACGATAAGTTTTAAAACAATGCGACGTCAATTCATAATTTAAATAAAAACTTACAAAATCAATTAAATTATTACGATTCTTGAATCAAAATAATTTCTACCATTTACAAATAATCTAATCAGATCAATAAATAATAATTTGTAGAAATAGTCATTATTTAGATTGTCATTCATTGTCCGTTCATTTTATTTACATGAAATATTTTATTCGATCTGACTCATTTAAATAAAAGTGGGATCAGCGTTACAGTTTGCAATATATTGTATTAGTTAATTCATTTACCGCCAGATGGACTCTGATTCTGGTACTGTTTCCACTAATTAGTCTGCCGTTTCAGTTTTATATAAGTCCACGTAAGATCTGAATAGTTAGGCGCTGAAGGCAGTTACTATTGGTCCACCATTAACACGATTTATAACTGATTATAAAAAAAATTAAAAATAAATAATCAAATGTCACTAAAATCGCAATGAATAATCCTGAAAAACTCGCAGATTAATTTCTTTTTATTGACAGACGAGGGTCCGTATCATTTTACGTTTGCTCAGCGCTCGAAAAAGCGCCGGGGGAAAAAACTAATATTATAAAAGGCCGGCCGTTTCCAGAAACTTTGGGGCGACCGAGTCTGTGTGCACATTGTGTTTGCGGCAGCGCGGGGTTGCAGTCGGACCACCGCAGGTACAGCCTGCACGAAGTCTGATCAGCGACTGCGCCGCGATTGCGATGGAATTTCAATGTTCCCTCAAATCGAATATATACCCCCTTAAACGCAGCGCCTTATCTGCGGAATTCCGTCTGATGAATGCGAGGCGTCCGACGTGCGCGTAACGAAAGCCGCTTTATGCGCGAAAATCGCGCAGTTAACATCTTTCGCCGATGCCTGAGTGTGCGCCGCGCTCGTGACCATTAGGAATTCGTATTGCTTTAAGCGCGAACATGACGATTGGCTAATTGATCTATCGACATTCGTTCAGCACGCGTGTTTTCTCTCTATAAAATGTAAACAAGCGAAATTTCTCCGATTTCTAGTAAATAAACTAGCAAATTCGTTAAAAAACGAAGTTGAAATAGATAGTGAAATTCCTCTAAAGGTAGTGAAATTTCATTAAAAATTAGTCAATATCGTACTCTATACTAATTGGTCGTTAGTAGAGAATTTTAGATTAACTTTAGTGATTTTTTAAATCAATTTAACTTTAGATTGTGATCTTGATTTAAGTTCGACTTGTTTTCAGTGAAATTTCTCTTTTAAAGGCTGCGACTATAATTATTTGAATAATTTCTGGTTAAATTTGACCATCTTTACTGCATTCTTTAAATTTCTTAAAATGAAAGTCTGATCACTAACCGAACAGTAATTACTGTATTCAGTGTTCAATACAGTGTACACTTCAAAAAGCAGTTTACTGGAGACATCAATTTTTTTTTAACAAATTATTTTTCAAACCGAATCGAATCTCCGTCCATTCGTCACCTCGCGCGGCGCCTTTGACGCGACGCGCACAAATCTCAATGACAAAGTGAAGTTTTTTCGAGGCATCTTAATTCGCGCCGATATCACCAAACAGCCTCGTTCAAAATTCTCCCTCTCGCTTTATTTTTCTCTCCTCTCTGCGTCTCTCACTTTCCCCCCCTCGCGGCGTTAAGATTCTGTCAGGTTTCAAATGAAAGGAACCGCGCGCCGGCAAATGAAACGTCAGTCGCGCGGATGTACGTGTTTACACGTAAGTGTATATTACACTTGCATTCGCCGAAGCTGACGCATGCGCGCGCGCGCGCGGCCCGAAAGAAGATGTAACACCCGAGATTATGGCCATCACCGGTAATAAAACCGCAACTAGTCCCGGGCGACGTTTGAACCCAATATAAAGCCATTAACACGATAAGCTAATCGCTTTTTCGGAGAACTCGCGAGTCCCGAGTGGACCGACTGCGTCATCGCCGTAAAATTTTACGTTCGCGCGCGAAGAATTCGTCCGTCACCCGCGTGTCAGTGATCTTTTCTGGAGGGAAGAGTGCGACATTAAATTATTGTTTATTTAAATAAAAATACCGTTCAGCCATTAAATTGACGTTTATAAGCAGCTTTAAGTGGATACTCTGCTTCCTACGACTTGGAATGTCCGAACAGTCAGCACACGGTTAAAAATTTCGTGTTTTGCATTATTCAATAGAAAAATCAGTCAAAAATTGTATTTTTTTTCACGCTATAAGAAAATTTTCTTTTTTAGAGCAATCGAAATAAAAACAATCTTTATCAATCCTCATCATTAATTAACTGCACATAAATTGCGTTTAGAATTGATCGTACAACAGACTACATTGATTGATTATAATTTATTGCACCTGCGCAGCGAATTTCTGCGGTAGCTGAAAAGCAGGACATGTAACTATCTTTTCTTCGCGCGAAAGTGCAGCGAGCGAGATCTATTGCACCGAGGTGCTTTGTACGACAAGCGCGCTCTACGCCGCAGATTATTTTCGGATTATCTTGCCTCGATAGGGTGGTCGATGTCGCTTGAGCATATCACCTCGCATATCACACCTGAGATCGGCCGAGATTTCACCTGCCGCTGCGCACAGTCATGCGCATATACGCTTAATAGCGCAAGTGATCGTATTTTTACCGCATCGAACGTGTTTCTTCATTATAATTTTGATGATTCCCTGTACAATTTTGAACTTTTACAAGTTCAATTTTGCTTTCTCATGGGGAAACTTTGTGTCGATGAAAAATGTGTTATGCAAAAGCACGTATTTAGGAGCGGAGTTGAATAGATTACTTTTTAAAAAATGTCTGTACGTGTGCTCTGATGTGTGCTCTGATGCATTTTTTGTGTGCAAAAGTATCAATGAGTTGTATCATCACTCCTTAATTGAAATTTTCAGTGATCGAATAAAAACTATAAACTTAACTTTCGATCTTTATAAATTACTTTCGATTTTAAGTAAAATGATATTTTGGCAGAGATCGATTTTCTTTTCAAGATGAGTTTGAATACCAGATTTCACTAGTTCAATTGAAATTTTTCTATAAAAGTAGAGAACATCGCATTGTTTACCCTTTTTTAAACCAAAGACAAATTCACTTAACCGTATTTTTTTCTCGGTAGATCTTCTCTCGAGAATTACTTTTCTTTACAATCAATATGTTACGATTTTTTTCATAAAATCCTACTTAAAAGGTAGCTCGGAAACTTGTAGCTATTATTTACCTTCTTCTTTTAATCGCCGCGACATGCAAGCGCGCACGAATAATTAACGCGCGCAGTTCATAATTTAAAATGCGAACGATTCGCGGCAGGGATATTCAATCACTTGAAATCAGTATCAGCTTTATGAAAAGTAATGGGGCGTCGATAAAGACAGAGCGACGCGGCGAAGAGGAGGGGGGTGGGGGGGAGAGAAAAATAAATCAAGCAAAACTTTTCTAATTTACACGTGCCGTTAAATCGCTACCACGGCGCGCGCAGATAGGCGCAATCTACTCCGCGAGCGACGAAGCAATCTTCGCGTCGGCTGAATTGCAATAACACGATGTGCCGGGCGGATGAAAAATCGGCCGCGCGATAAATCGATCGATTAGCAATATACGATCATAATTAATACCGACAAGCGTCCGGCGCGCGTAGGATCCCGCGCGCGAGAGGAAGAAGTCGTACGGGCGAGAGCCGATATGTCCGAGCGGTTGTACGTCGAGATCGCCGCCCGATGCATTAGCCGCGAGCTCATCTACATAGACGGCACTCGGAGAAAATCGGCCGGTCCCCAAGAAGAACGTTAGATTGCGAGGGGAGCCTTCGATCGTCTCGCGCAGAAAAAAACGTCTCTCTCTCTCTCTCTCTTTCGCTCCATCTCTCTTTCTCTCTCTTCGTAGCAGCGCGTGTAAACACGTAAGTGGTCACACGCGCTTACGCATTACTGGCACGCATGTGCTCTCTCATCGGGGATGGCTTTCATTTTGTTGTGTTTTGCATAATTCATCGGGAAAAGTGGCGCGACGTAATACTCGGGCCGCCGCGGCAGCTCGTCGAGGGGCAGCTCGAATTAAAGCGCCGGTGATGCGCGGGGAGGCGAGGAGCCGTGAGGCGTGTATATATATACGCGAGCGAGGCCCGATCGCCGGTGTTGAGAGCGAGGGATATAGCGGGGCAGTGCCTTAGAGACTCTGTGATTATACCATTACTACGCGAGTGTGTTAGAAAGTGCAAGCTGCGCAATTACGAACTTTTTGCTCTCTTTCGACCCCCCACCCCCCGCCTTTAAATCGCTAAGTCAAGAATTCGAGATGCGATTAATTTGCTCTTTCCTCGTTTTTCCGGGCTGACGTAATGGCCGCGAATTATCGTTTTTTAATTGCTTTTAACTCGATCGTTTCCGCGCGGGATTTTTATTTCGTCGATATATATTACGGCTGGTTTCGTGGAGATATTGCAGACGCGAGGCTGATGTTTAATAGTCCGCTTTTAATACGCAATCTGGTGTATTGCTCGAAAATGTGGGCATCGTCACGCTCGCGTACGCAGAGAAATATGCCCTAGTAACAATTTCCATGATCAAGTTTAATGTTCTCGCGGATCGACGTGAGTGGAAAACTTTCTATGGCCTAGTATAAAATTTACCCGAAATTTAAAAAATTTTACCGCTGTTTTAGTAAATTTTATAGAAGAAACTTTTCTTCGATTACTTGAAAGTTTCTCCGTTGTTTGAACTACATTTATTTGAAAATTAGAGAGCGTGAAATGCAAATTTCTTATTTGTGTCCTTATTTATAATTAGTTAACAAAAATAATATTCGTTCCACAGCTTTGATTCTAATTATTCTGATATCACGGCTGAAGTTAATTTCTAAATTATCATAAATAATTTAAGAGCAGTAGGAGTTTCAAACAAGTGCATCACTGTATATTCGTTCGAGTTTAAGTGCATCTACTATTTAATTCCACACATACCCATTTAAATTACAACGCACTTGAACCTAAACATAGCACACAGTGATACTAATAGTACTTATCACCAGGTGGATTCGGGGACATTGCTCCCGCTCCAATTTTATATATTAGCCACTAAGAGCTAGATGGTTAGGGCTACCAATTTAAATTTATAAAACCAGTGCTTCACAATTTACGTTTATAAAAAAATGAAATCTTAAAGAAAATCGATTAAATTCTTGTAATCACTGTAAACAAATGTTACTAAAATTACAATGACAAACCTGACATACATACAACATTCTCGTTCTATATTTACTAAAATATTACTATTATTATCATCGCAGAATTCAAATTTCAACTGTAATTTACGGCGGTTCGTCCAACGCTCACCAAAATATTATGATTCACGAGAAATGCATTTCGGGGGATAAGAAATTATTTAAGAGGGGCAATTTTTTACCTTTAATGTACTCGGGGCCTAACGAGAAAGAAAAGCGTGTCGAAACGAGCGCAGTATTCGCTACGCATCGATTTCACGTCCGAAAGAATAATATCCCGCGCGGTGTTCTCATGCCGCTGGCAGCGAGGGAAGAAGAAGAAGAAGAGTTTCCGACCGCCTCTCGTCCCGGTGCCGGGGCCCGTTTACGTGTTTTTCCAAGCGAAGCAGAAGGCTTTTCGAATTCACTCAAAAACTGCCCACGCCCGAGCGAGCCCATTTGTCTCTTCGGCTTTTCTACCTGCCTCGTCATACCCCGCTTGGCCGGCCGCCTCAATGGTGCCGCTAATGCCTCCTCGCGGCGAGCCCGACGCAACGCGCGCGAGCACACAAAACATGTATCTGGCCGGCGTATCTGGGCACACCCCCGGCGCGGCGAAAACTACTCCCCCCGATGCGGTGCGCCGGCGTTTCCAAATTTTTCTTTACTATATATGTATATATTCACGGGGAGATGTGCGTCGTTTGCTCCAAATTGCTCTGCTCTAGAGCGCCTCTTTTAACGGAAAGTGGCTATCATGAGTAATTGCCCGCAGCTGCCCGATTCCGAAAAACCGAAGTGAAGCGAGGTGTGCGCTTCGTTTTTTCTTTCATCGCTAATTCGACTCAATACAATATTTAATGAAGAAGAAATCGAGGGAGATAAGCTTATTACGCTTTACTTTATGGCTGCGAGGAAAAAAATCAGATATCAGCTGGCGTGTAATTTCGAAAAAGATACATCACATTACCGCTGAAGTGCAGAAGTGCGGAGAGAGAAGATACCGGACGAGGATGAAGAGAACGCGCGGAGAGAAAAAAAGAAGAGGAGGAGATGGGTGAAGTAGAAGAGCTGCGGCGAAGGGGGGGGGAGAAAATGCACGGGAGCCGTTTCGGCGGCGCGATGGGCCCGGGGGTGCGATGCCAGATTAACGGGTTCCATCGCCTTTTCGTCAGCCACGAAATCACCTCTTGATTCCCGCCGCACGCGCTTCGGCTCTCCTCCTCTCTCTCTTCTCCCCCCTCGATCCTTATGCCCCGCGCGGCGCGCGCACGCACCCGGCATAGGTGCGCGGCGGCCGCGTGCCCCCCGAGGCCAGAAAAATGATCAAAAGGCAAATTTCATGCGTTATTTTCACTTTAATGCTACCGTATCGAAATTTATGGCGGAGGCCGCGATTTATGCCGCCGCGGGACTGACGTGCCGCGGAGGGTACTATACCGCTACGCCGGGGATCTGTGCGTATGGAGAGAGAAGGTAAGAGAGATACCGGGAAGCGGATAGTGAGATGAGGGATGCGACTTTTTAGTTTCAAATCTGAAAATGTGAAATTAGTTTAGTAAATGTGTAATACGAGAGTCTCTATAAGTACACATTTCAGATTTAGACGTTTGATATACCAACATACCTAAAAAATACTATCGTAATTTGTACAAGTTTATTAATTTACGAAAGAAATGAATCTATGTATACTTGAAAGTAAAAAAGTTTATCAAAGCAATGTTTTTTATATTATTTATTTCGAGTACAAAAACGGGTGTGTACAATACTGGCTTGTTTCTTTCCGTTTAATGATAAAATAATGATGCACGTTAAATTTGTATTTTTTGGATGATTTGATGAATGAGTGAGTATTTAGAAGAAATCACAATCAAAATAATAAGGATGCAAGATATATTATAACATACTGCAGAAAAACATTGCACTGATATTATTCGTTACGGTGTATTTTTAAAAAGACATTAACCTTATTCAAAAAACAATTATATTTTTGCCATTTTTCTTAAGATCAAAGGAACAAAATTATTGGGATAAAAAGTACAAGTTTCTCTCCTTACACATTTAAGATAATTTTGAGAAAATCGCGTTTTAATTTACTTTTTAACTTACAAAGGGTACAGTTAAGGGTGGCTTGATTTTTATTTAAGAGGGCCTTTTTGCCAATAAAAAGTTTTTAAAATAAATAATCATTAAAACTTACTAAACCCTATATATAATCTTAACTTTGAAAAAAATGAACTCAAGTCGTTTATTAAAGTCATCTCGCAGCGAGTAAAATTTTCATCGCTCTCAGTGCTCGCGTACCCGTTCTGGTCGATTATCTAAAAAGCTAATAATTTCAAACGGTGCGCCATTGCAATAATAAAATACATTATAACACTACGCAGCGTCGTTACCGTTCCTATAATCAATCCAATGATCCAGGCGCGCATTTATCAGATGCGAGGCAATTTTCCTCATCTAGGAAAACCAATACCACCAGGAGAAGCCTAGAAGCGAAGATTAAAGGCTGCTGCGCAAATACATAAAGTATTAAACCGTCCCGAAGATACGAGCCGATAAGCTTCATCAAGAAATGCGGGCTCATATTCAAGAATCTACAATTACCCAGCCGAGATTAATGAACAGATTTTAATTCGCTTCCCCGCAGAAAATCGCCCGGCCAATGCGCTCGCTCTTATTATTTCAACATAATTATTATACGTGCCTCTCGGGACGAACAAAAAAAAAAAAGAAAGAAAGAGAGAAATCGCGAGTTTATCGCGATTGGCGGAAGCCGAGTGTCGAAGGCTGCGCCGCTCGCGTAAATTGTGTGTAATCCCGCGGTGGAAGAAAGGGTAGGCCTCGCCCCGGCCGATTGGGCGCCTCGCGCGCATAACGGCGATCGAACTCGGTAATCGTATCGATGCGTTATTGCGGCTTGACAAGCCGACCGGCGCGAGATTCCTATCTAAGCGCCGCGGCCGCTTCCGCGAGCGCCGTACGCCCACCGTGGCTGCGATGGTGCGCCGTATATGCGTACTATACGCGAGCCTCGCAATTAACGTCCCGCGCGGAGCTCGACTTTTCCGGAATGCATCAGCCGCTCCTGCGGCCTCCGCGAGGCTGGGACTTTGACCGGCCACGTTGTTCCTGGTAGGTAGAACGTTAACCATAAGTTGACCAGAATATGATGGACTTTCTGGTAATTGTTCAACTTCTGAGCGGAAACTTTATACCTCGGTAGCCTTTGATTCTGTTAGAACGTACTTAAAACAACGAAGTGACTTTATGACGCGAAATTTGAATTTCTCTTTATCATTCGGCATTAGTGAAAAATTCAAAATTTGCGCCATAAAGTGAGTTCGTATTTTCTTTGATGCGGAGACAAATTTTCATGTAACATTACAGTTATTTAAAAAATTTCTAATAGAATCAAAGGCAGCCGAGTATACGTACTGACGACTGTTTCTGGTCAGAATCTGATAAACTTTGGATCAACACTGATGGTGACGTCACATTAACTGTGTCGACGCATATATCGCTAGGGGTCAACGTCTTATTCTGATAGAGCAGTCACTGTTTTCCGCATTTTCTTCACTTATTTGAAAAATCCATCAATCTCCCATGCAAAAAAGCTCCAAGACGTGCATCGTAATAATCACGGTTGATAATGAGGGACGCGACACTACGATATGCTGACATGCACAGTACGTAACCATACGCTGTTCATCAGATTTTCACCAGGTTAGTAAATCGGCCAAAAAAGTTAGTTACTATTCTACAAAGTATACATTCCCTCCAATTCCACTGATTGATTGTTAAATTATAGCCCAACTCGGGTGTAATATAACGCGCCTTTTTCGTCGGATGTCATATATATGCGGCCATGCGCAAAGCGAGCGGCGATTCAACCCTCCCATTCGCGCGGGGAGGCGAGTTATTAGTGCGGTCACGCGGCGCTCATTGAAAAATTGGGAGTTAATTAAAACCGAGGGGGAGGCACCTCCGCGTTTGCGGCCGCGCGCGCGCGCTTTCCTCCCATCGGCGTCCCCCCACGAGAGAGAGAGGCACGCACGGCGATCCGCCGAGTTTTTCGCGCCGCGAACAATTTCCGCTCTGGACAATTACCGCGGGATAGGCAGTCGTAAAAGTCGCGGAGGCTGCGTTTACACGCCGCGGCGCGTCATACTTACGGCGAAATCCCGACCCTTTAATTGCCCTCGGCCTACCCCCCTCGAGTCACTTTGCGCCTCCTACACCCAATTATTTCGCGTTCCTACGCGGAAACGGCGCGGGGAATGCCGCGAGCGCGCGATCGGCCTTTCTTCGCAATTGTTGCGCTCTTCTTTTACACGCGCCTTTTGAATAAGGTTTAGGTAACTTGGCTACTTACGGTGGAAGTGAAGAAAAGTAGCGCAGAAACTGAGTTTGAAAGAGTCCGAAAATTACCTGAAACAAAAAAATTCATCAATTATTATTTATTACAAATTTACAATAAAGGAAATTTTGGTAATTTTTTTTAATTATAAAATTATTAAAGGAAACATTAAAAATTTTTCGTCTTCATTTTAGTGTTGTCTAGGAGTTATATTATGTATTATTAAACTGCTTTAAAATAAATACTTTGCAATCAATTATTTTATAATTACAAGTAAGTATTTTTAATTATTTTAAAGTTTTCCATTTGAATTCCTCTCATTTATTGTTAAAAACAATTTAAGAGCCGTTAGAGATTCGCGCAAATGTTATATTTGATATCCACTGAACTCTACGGACTTTTACCCATTTAAAATTGTACATACGTCACAAGAACAACTTGCAATCAAGAAATTAACTTAAGCTTGCAAGCTTACATTGATTCCTTTATATTTATAATTCAGAATTATGGATTGTGAATTCATAAATTTGGTTAATATTTAAGTACAAACTTTGCTCGTGATTAATATTATCTAATATAGAGGGTTTAAATTTTATAAAATAAAATAAACAAAATTAAGATAAATAGTTGCACATTTCGAATGCGACCAATAAGCATGAAAAATGCTCTGCCCAGTAAATAATTCAGTAATTTATGCCGCTGGAATTTGGTTCACCCAGGAATCATTCAGTAACGTCATTGACCATATTCCACAGACATGCGCTGGATTCATCGGTGGGTTTTGAAAAGCTCTCGATCACTTTCCGACGCTCCTTACTCGCGAGTGGCTCCTCTCTCCTTCCCCGAAGCGCGCAGCTCGTCCCGAGCCCCGAAAAAGCTATTAACCGATATCCATCTGGGGTCACTCCTCGGGCGCACCCGCCCGCCGGGAGGGGCGTCGGGGACGCGTCGTCGCAGCGGGCTGCCGGTCAAAGGAGCACGCGGACAGCCTCCGTCGCACCGAGCGAGCGAACGGGGTAATGCATCCGGCGAAACCCTCCCCCCTTCCCCCCCGGGCGCCAAATGAATCGCGATATATCATTCTCGCGCCGATCCCCGGCCGACAAGCCGCATCGCCGGGGCCTAATTGCATTTAACTCATTATCGCCGCGAGATCCGAGTGTGCGCCGTGACAAAACGCCCGGGCCTGCCCTCTTCCGCGCGGCGCATTGCGATCGCGTTCCTCTTGCGTGCCGCTCGGATAATTGATCTACCTCGCGTCCCCCCTTTTTTCTCCCGGCTCCGCCCGTGCGCGATCTCCTTTTTATCCGGCGGTATACGCACACACCGCGCGTATTAAATTAAATCAGGAAAGCTCGTCTTTTTAAGGCGCGCGCGCACCTATCGATCCGCGGGAGCGCCGCCTCGATCGGCGAGGGTAGCGCGCGCGCGATAAAAATGTAATTGCCGAACAGTTACGGGGCCCCGTCGATTCAATTAAACTCATTATCTCGCCAAATTGTTTTCTCGCTGTTTTCTCGGGCTCTCCTCGTTCTTACCGATGCCCCGCGCGCGCGCTCCTCTCACAATTAATATTCGTAATTAATATCCCCGATGTGAAAAATGCGGCGCTGCGCTCGAGAGCGAGGAATGCGACGGCTATCCTTTCTCCCGGGCGCGAGGCTCCGAAAAAAGGACGTTAATAGAGGAAATTATTTCGAGGGCGAGGAGATTAGTCGGGGAATCGCTTAATGGGCGCGCACGGGGCGCCACGGCGCGGCTGTCCATCGAATCTAAACGCGGCAAATTTGACGGAGCTCGTCTTCCCCTCTGGGGTCCCGGGAGAAAAAAAGAAACGAGGGAGGGGAGCTGAAGGCACGACGGTCCGCTTAATGAGAGCCTAATTTTCAAGAGAAAAATGCGGTTTTATGTAGGACCCTCGGCAATTTCTCGGCTCGTCTCGCCTCTACCTTCTGGCGGGCGGCCACTCTCGATTTTTCAAGACGGTTATCAGAGGAGGCGAGAGTATTGCCTTTAAAGTATATACGCGGAGCCACCCCCTTGTACCACCGAGTGCCTTGGCCAATCTTCTCGCTGATTTTTTTTTCACCTTCGTGTCAACGTGTACACTCTGATTCGCGAATAAATTGAAACGCACTCGGTAATGAGAATGCGAAGCTCATTAAAGTGTCCTGGCGCAGAAAAATTTCATACTGGCGGGCATCTTTTGTGTGAAAATCGATTTCAGTTATGGACATCTTATGCACTTTTAACTAAATCAGTAGAGTTTTTTGAATAGCAGTTCAAACCAAGCTAACTTCTTCTTTGAGTCTATTAAAGGGCACTTTTTAAAGAACTTGATGCACCTATTTTCCCATTTTTAAGATTACCTATCAATTTTACATTGAACGAGTAAAATAAATTTCATACCTATCGTTTATGTAAAAGTGTGTTATAAAATGTGCAATTATTTACTATATGGATACGATTGAAACTGACTTTTTCTTTATATTTAGTGATACAATAATCATCATGCACGACAATTAAGAAGACATGAAAGTTACTGCAGGCTAAGAATGTTTAGTGCACAGAAGAGTCATGCACGCAATAATTCGTGCACATTATTTTTATGCACAATATTTTTGTACACATTTCTTTTTTGCATATTATTTTAACTTAAAAATAAATCTTTTATTTAAAAATAATGTACACAAGAATAATGTGAACGAATTATTGTGTGCACGATTCTTCTGTGCACTAAGCATTCTTAGCCGTACAGCAAAATATATATAAAAATTTCGACGTGCATAAATAAAAGTACTTTACAGTAATATACGTCAAAATCGTAATTTTAATGAGTTTTTTCGACTCTTTTGCTACAAAATATCATTCGGAGCTAGTGTCTAAATGAGTATTCCACTCGTATTACCGTCACATGAGATAAACTATTCAATCTCCATTTTATTAAAAATAAAACACAATCTGAAATTTTTCAAACTTATATAATTACAAGCTCGGAACTATAACCGTAGTAGCGGCGTTACTCATTTATTCCAGCGACACGATTATAAAATATGCGCACTCAGCCTTCCACGGTGTGCATTACTTATTTATCGTTAAAAAAGACCACTACAATCGGCGCTAGTCAATCAAGACATGTTTTTTCGATCACCCTTTTCATCAAATCCTCAATTTTAGATCTATTATCGGCAGAGCCTCTTTAACGCTCGTATCGAGGGGTAAAAATAATCAGCGTCGAAATGTAAAATGAAGTATCATCGAATTCCTAGATTAATAATCCGCGGCGCTCGCGGAGCGGCATGAGGAACCTGTTCTCGGCCGCATAAAAGTCGAAAAATTTATGGAAACACAGCCGCGTGTAATATAGCGCGAACGCGCGTGTCGGGCCATTCATTTGCGGGGGGGAGAAAAAAGAGGAACGACGAAGAAGTGCAGCCGTGGCGACTCTCTTCCTGCAGTGCGCGATTACAAATACGCGAGGCATAGAAACCGGTAAAAAGGGCTCGGCCCGAAAAACTTCCCTCCCTCCTTTGTCGGTGTCGTCCTTTAAATCCGTTTAAAGCCGGGGGACCACCGACCGCTCGCTCTGATTAATAGTCCTCCCGTATAGCCGGGGCCCCGGCCGCGCTCGGCCTCTCGATGACAGATCAAGAATGCTCGGGGGACACGCGGCAAAAATACCGAGTTCACACTCGCCTCTCGCCTCTTCTCTGCCGTGTGTACTCCAGGCAAATCGCCCGGCTGACCTCACGGATTCTCGCTCGCTAAGCGGTGATGTAATCTGTGTACACTTCGGACTCGTTGACGCGTCGACGTCTTTTTTTACTAGCAAAATCATCGATTTTTTTTTATATTCTTTTGATAAAAATAGTCCATCTGATTTGAAGTATACTATACACACATGTAGAATTTGTTTTTTACGACGAATTGGCACAATAAGTTTTGTATTTTTCTACCTCTCCACCAGTTCGAGATTAAGATGGCCTCTAATTCGATACATTTTGATCGATAGATTCAGAAAAATACACAAATGTCTTTGAATATGTTCTATTTTCTCTTTTTAATTTTTAAATAATATTCTTTCTCAAAAAATATGCGTAATACACTTAATTGTAATGAATTTGAATGTTTGAAGATAGAAAACCGTGTTTCATAAAACCTATTTACTTGAAAAAAATAAACTGTTTCGCACTAATAAAGTTTTAATGAATTGGAGAAAGTAAAAATAATACTGCAAAATCAGTAAAATTAACATTAAAAATAACCATCATGTCGATTTTACATTTCTGAAATGTAAATTCTACATTTCTTTAAAGCTGTTTCTGCAGATACTTATGAAAGTAACGTGTAAAATGTATCTACTGTTTTTTCTTATACCTATAACAAAAACTTATATATTTAATAAAAAAATTGAACCTTGTACTTCATTAACCTTTTAATTAACAAAAATTCGTTGATTATTCAAATTAAAACATTAAATTAATTCCTAAGAAAACTTTCTAAAATTTGGCGCCATTCATTTAAAAATTACTACATATTTACATTCCTAAATGAACAGTGCAGGCGACTACATTTTTAAGCGAGTATCTCCGCGTCCGTATCGTCAAAGAAAACCAATCGCCCAACGTAACGAGTTACTTAATCACCCAGCTTCCATGAAAACACGAAGAAATCCCTTTTCTCAGGCCGCGACGAGTAAAAAGTCCGAGACGAAAAAAAAGGAAGCTTTAAAGGGCCAGCGTACTATTACAAAAGTCAGCCTAGCATAAAATTACGTAATAGAATAGGAAGGAGGAAATGGAAAAAACGCAAGAAAACGAAGTAAGGCGGGTCGCGTCGTCGGGGAATTTATACGCGGGGACCGATCGAAGGGGGCCGGTAGCGAGGCCGGGGATTAGGAGCCCGGGGCCCCGAAAATGACACGACTAAAAGCGCGCGACGCGCCGTAATAAGCCGGTCATTCTCGGAATGCGCCGGGGCCCTCCTGGCTACTCTCGGATGTGTACACCGGGCGCGCGCGTCTTCTATATATATAAGCCGCACGCGGCCGGCCGAAGAAAGGAGGAAGAGGCGCGAACGGAGAGGCCTACTCTATGCCGCGCGCGGCGCTCGGCCAGCGCGGCCCTGTAATTTCAGCCCCCAATAATAGGGGCCCCTCTTTCGCAATTAGACCTTCCTGCGTATTCTCTCGCCCGCCTCCCCACCCTCCCGGCCGGCCCACCGTCCCCTCTCCCTCCTCCTCTGTCTCCGCACTTTGCACTTGCTTGCTTTAACGTCCACTCGTTGGCTTTACCCCCCGATATACTTCGGTACACCTTCCCGACGTTAAGTGTGTATATATGTATATACATACTTGAGTGGCTTTTTAACCCGCGAACATTTATATCCGCTAGTTCCATTTCTTTCTGGCCTAGTAATTTGTAAGGCGATTCCTTTTATATTGGAAGCTATTATTTTTTATCCTTTATTTCGGAGAAGTGACATAAAGCGCGGACTGCTCCCCTGATAGTTGCGTAAGCTTTCACCGAACTTCGGAGGTGTAATGGTCCCAGCTAACTGTCCTTGTAATTATGGCATATTTCGCCATAATTCTGATGTGTCCATCCGATCCCTAATTGCTTTAAGTGCACCACTTTACCTTATAAAAGCGTTTTTTTCTCGGTATAAACAATTTCGCCGGCAAAATCCGCGATCGTAAAAGTTAATGAAAAATATCTTGCTGCGCAGCAAAAAATACTTTCATCGGTGTAATGGCCTATGTCATTTTCGGAGATGGTCTAAGTTGCTTTCATGAGCTTAGCTATAGGTTAAGAAAGATAATTTCGATATACAGTGTAACAGCAGTCGAGTAATCTAATGTGTAGTAGATATCCAATATCCAGATTTATTATTGAACTCCAACGTGAATATCACTGAAATCGAGTATATTACAGAAATTCAGTACGTATTGCTGAAACTACGTGCTTATACATACATATCAATGTAATTCAATATTTACTAAAGTTCAATTAGGTAAGAACCACTAAAACTTAGGAAAATGCACTAAACATTTATTACATGTGTTCCATCAATTGATTATTAGTAGAGAAAATCTTTTTGCCTTCATTTTGATGTCTTAAATATTAATTTGCAATGGTTTTCCACTATAATTCAACTGTAGATTGCAGTGAATAATCAGAAATTTAGTTTACTGTTAATTGTCATGGTCTTTTGTAAAAGTCAGACTTTAATTGTTTGATTGAGATGCAATTTTTTATAAAACTAACTAAAACTTAATTTATTTTAAAATGGGAGTAAAATTATAAACTAAGACCTATCAACCTTACTAATTGAAGGGGAGGTACTGCCTACTACGGAATTTACATGAAAAAGTAATTCACTTTTTCAGAGGACCACCTACTATCTAAAGTTGAATTAGTGTAAAACCAATACAAATGATAAAAATTCACTAAATTTGTGAAGACTAATTAGTGGAGCAGTTTCCACTGTCTAATTATAATATTCTTCACTAATTCAACTTTTTCAATTCTGACAATGAGAAAAAATTACTATTATGTCTAGAAAAGGCACAGGCTGTCATGTAGTTGAAAAATGACCACACTGTATTGTAAATTTTACTAGAATTATTGGAAATTTTACTACAATTCTAGTGAAATTTATAATACAGAATGATAATTTTTCCACCACATGACAGTCTGTGGCCACTTTCCTACACAGGATACTATCTAAAGTTGAATGAGTGAAAAACTACTACAATTAGTAAAATTGCACTAAAAAATAGTGAAAACTGATCCACTATTCAGTAATTAGTGCAGCAAGTCCCACTAATTTTAGTGGTTTTTCACTAAATCAACTTTAGAGGGTAGTAATTTTTATTAGAATTTTTTCTGAGTGCATCAACCAAGTACAGTGATCTCTGAAATCCAGCGTACATCCTTGAAATCCAATGCATACCAAAAAATTCGTTCACCGAAAGAAATTTCGATAGTACCTCCACCTAACGACCGGCTAACGCTCGTCACGTTCGCTCCATCTAAGCAACTTCAAATCGCTATCTCGCCGGCGTCCTTTTTTTCTCCTCCTTTCATCTCGTGCGTGCGGCGCGCTGACGTCGACGAGCAGCGACCCGGTCGTTGCCGCGCCGCGGCGCACGAGAAAAGAAGGTGAGAAGAGGCGATGAGGATGACGCTGCACCTCCTCCCCCTCCTGCCCCGGCATCATCCACCGCACTACTCCCAGCCTCATTCCGGCCGTCCCTTTTTTTTTTGTGTGCGCGCGCGCGCGCCCCGGCTCCCAAGGACCCGCGCGCCGCCGGGGATAATTACATGGTAGCGCCGGGGCCCCTCTAGCCGCGGCCGAGGGGAATAACGAACTCGCGGCGACGGCTGCTTTTCCCGCCGCGCGCGGAGGACTAATGGCTAATCGCCGCGGCGTCGCGGCGACACCGGCGCGCGCATTAGTCACCGCGCGCCGATTTCACGTGAGGCCCCCGGCCGCCCGTGTCATTAAGAGCCGCAATCATAGAAATTATATCGCGACCCATGATTTTACGCGGCCCCTCCAATTTTGTACGTACTTGAAAGATCAAAATCGCTCGGGACAAAGAGCAGCTTCTCGAACTCGTTGTTTTTTTATTTAGTTTGTTTCTGGCTTGATTATTCGGGGGATGAATTTAGAGCCGAGCTAACGAGTCGTGATTGTTAAGTAGCTACTATAGTTTTGGTTTAAGGACTATAAAATCTCTATTAATTTTCATGATAAAAAGGCTACAGCGAAGTTACTTTACTCCAGTAGAGACAAATTTTCATTTAAAGACTAAATTCAAACTAACTCGCTCTAGTAGAGTGAAGTAGAGTGACTTTTTCGACTCAAAAGTAGAGTATTATCATAAACTATAAAATTCTACTTTACCTAAAGAGTCAAATTAAGTCACCCTCGTATGGAGTAATTCTTTTACTCTACTAGTTAACTTCACTCCTGTAGAGTTAAATTTGACTCTCTGAACGAATTAAGAATAAGAGGGAAATTTAACTCTAGCCGATTCAGCATGTTTATCCTAACCATGTATTTACCATATAAACTTTTAAACAATCTTTTAAATTTTTAGGATGGCTTTCTTGTAAAAGAAATTAACCATAAACTGACCAGAATATCCATATTTTGGCCAGTTTATGGTTTTTTTTTTACAGGGGTTGAACTATTCTAGATTCATCATCTTAATTACAATTTAAGAAATTTTCATGTGGTATACAATTTTAATTCGAATGTTGGTTTTTACTCTAAATCGTATGAAAAGAAAATAGAATACTGAAAATATTGAATCTACTAGCGACTTTTAATCGTCGTAATGAGCATGATTTTCCTTCTTTGACAAAAAAATGGTTAATCATTTTTTATTTCTATTTTAAGTAAACTTCGCCGCTTTACTATTTCAAGTAAGTACTCTGCCCGTTTTATTATTAAAAAGATAAATAACGAGTCGGCGTGGCAGGTAGCCACTCGCGCTAGTATTGCGTATTTTACGAAGGCACGGAGCGCGCACGATAGCAAGCCGCGATTATTACGGCGCAGTGCTCGATCATGCCCGAGCGGAGGATTGTCATGTAGTTTTGAGTCGTCGATAGTGCGCCCGAGCAATATCGATATACTTTGTTATGAAATTATTGACACTGACAAATGAACTTTGCTCGCGGCTGCCGGCGCGTTTTTTCTCCTCCCCGCGGAATATAATAACCTCGGGTAATAGGAACGCGCAAAAGAACACGCAAAAATGTACACATAAGCTACAAGCCCGCAACTCGAAAGTCCGGCTCCTTCTTAATTCGAAACTGCACCGCGCGGCGCAAATAAACGTCTTTTTTCCGCTGCAATAATTTATGAAGCGCGCGGCGAACTGTGTTTCCGATATAGAATATATCCCGGGCAGATAGGTTTAGCGAAAAAAAAAAGAAGCGAACGAAATAAAAATGAAAAGGGAAGGTGCATTCGAGGTCGTCGCTGGGCGTGGTAGCATCGTCTACCCGAGGAAGAGGAGCGTAGGTGCGCGCGGGCGCGATAGGGCGAACCCTAGATGTCGGGGCCCGATGGCTCCTTTCGCAGCCTCTCTCTTCGCCTCCTCTTCGCCTCCTTCCTCCGTTTTCGGGCCGAGCGAAAGGGGTTCCCTCCGCTCTCCGGGCCATTTACTTTTTCCGCCTCGCGAGAGGGGGCCCCGGAGAGAGGCTGTCCGCAAACGACGGGCTGACGGGCGTGGAGGACCGTCCGCCTATTGTTTTAGCGAGAGCTCGCTTTAAATTGAGGCCTAAAGCGATGCCCGTCCTCCCGGGCGTCCTCCTCTCTCCGTACTTGCTCCCAAATAAGCTCTCAAGGTTTCTCGGAGCATCGAATAACCAACAGCCTCCCAGCTTATTCGCCTCGCGCTCTCTCTCTCTCTCTCCTCCCTTATCTTGCCAATTATCTGCGCCGACGCGTCTCCCATTTTTTACTCGCGAGCAAACGTCTTTTTCAAAATCTTCATTTTGCGAGGCCACTTTTTTAATTGACTCGATACTTTATACTTATAAAATCGCCGATCTACTGTCAATTTATACGCGGGGAGGATTGCTCGGTGAAATTACGGTGTCGTTACACTGAGAGAAAACGTGTAGTAAAAATTGCAATCAGTATAGTAATTTGGTCACAGACTGTCTTTTTGCCACAAGAAACTGTATTTCAGCGCGTAAATATAAATAGAGAAAAATAACCTAGCAAATGTTACTGTATCTTTTAATAAGAGGTGGAGTCCAGCTCTAGAAAAAAACTTAGCTATTCGCAAAACACCTGGTGAGCTAAAAGCTCTACAACTGTACTATAGTGAACTGTTCTAACAGATAAAGTAACGGATGACCTACTATCTTTGGTCATTTTTGCCCAACATTGTATTGATAGTTTAATTTAATTGTACTTCTACCAGTCATATTTATTACTAAATATCGATATATTTTGAGCTACTACAATAAATACGTATTTTAAACTTAACACCACCGCTCCCACGGTGGTAATTTTATATCGCCAATTCCATATAAATATTAATTTTTACTAAACCCACATAACAATATTTCTTCAAGTTCTTACAAATCCGTTCCCCTACTCTATTCTCAAAACCTCGCAATTCCTGCTAAGTAATTTTTCTCCGCGCAGCGACGTAAATCGTTGAAAAATAAGCAGTTAATTAGCGAGATGGAAATCGCACTCGTCAGTTTATTTGATTCCGTTTCTGCTGAGCCGAGGGCTTTGATGCGCGATACCGCGCCCCCCATTCCCATGGCGTCGCCGCGCCGGTATACCTCCTTACACGCCGGGGTATATCGTGCGAGTGGCTCCCCGCTTATATTTCTCGTTAAAGGCAATTTGTGCAATTAAACGCTCGTTCGACGTATCGAAGTCGGGGCGCGGATATTTTAGCGGCGCGCGGTAGCGCGAAAACGCCCGGCGCGATCTAAGCTCCCGGGAGAGTCCGCGCGCCTCGCATGGGTTTATGGAATTTCCCGCGGCGCGCGGCGGAGGAGATGCATGTGGGGCACATAAATATCATACGCGCAGATCGCAGGAAACAGATAACCTTGGCTGACGCTGGCTAATTAACCGACTCACGCGAGAAGGCGTACTCGCCGCTCCGCGAGCTAAAGTCGTCGGCGGCGTAGGGACTTTTATTCCTAAACTGATGCGACCCTGTAAATACTCTTTTGAAGATTAAGCAAACTTATTGAGGAAATTTGTACTAGGAGAGAAATTTTATTTCAAAAATTATAATAATTATAGTAGCGGATCTGCAGACTAGCCAAACGACAAAAATCAATACCTGCGAGCAAATATTACAATACTTCTATTAATTTTTACTAGAAGTATTATAAAAATTGGTAGAATTATTGTAATTTTTGCCTCATTTTTTATTAATTGGTAGAGTATTGTAATTTTTGCCAGCAAGTACTGCAATTTTTACTAAAAGACTGGTCATTTTTGTCGTCAGCCTTGTCTGCGGATCCGTTACTATAGGTATTGTAAATTTTTCTAAATTTATGCTAAATTTTACTATCAAATTTCAGTCCGATCATAACCCCAATTACAATGTTCAATTACCGATTATTCATTATAATTTTATTGACATTTGATAGCAATGATTACAAAAATTCAACGATTAGACTTTTTTTATAATCAGTTATAATCGTGTAAATGTTGAACCACTAATAGCTTTTTCAGCGCCTAATCATTCGGATCTAACGGGGACTTAAGTGCAATAGAGGCAGCTGATCCGTTAGAGGGAAAGATACCGGAGAATCCTCCTGGCGATAAACGTACTAATTAATATTGCGCAATATGTCAACGCCTGACGATTATTATTTAATAATCATTTTAGATTACTTATAGTTTGTAGTGATTTTTGATTTAAGAATCATAATAATTACTTAATTAAATTTTCGAGATTTGATTTGTTGATTATTATTATACTGATTAAGAAATTATTTTCGTGATTTGTAGGAAAATACTGTTCTTCGCTCTAATTATACACATTTTTACTATGCTGATAGTAGACTGCACACAAATAATGTGAAATACTCTGCTCCACCGTATTGCTGTTATACAAAACTAAAATTTTGAAAATTTAAGAATTCGATACAGTAATTATGAACTATAGATATCGTTTACACTAAATTTTCTACAAAATATTACCATATTTCGAAATTCTATATACAATTAATACTTCATGTTTTGTATAGTACAGACAAAGCTACTAAAAATAAATAACAAGTAATAAATTTTCAATTTGCATAACCGATTCAAAAAGTTACCGTGAGAATAATAGTAGGAGGATAAAAAAGACAACCGTTTCAAATGTTTAAGCACACGATTCTATTCTTCGCTGGTCAGAGGCGGATGAGCGCACAATCAGGAATTGTGAATCGTCGAAAACTCGAACGGCCCTATTCAAACTCGCGAGCAAAGTGCAACGGCGAATAAAGAGAAGCGGAACGAAGGCCACCTCGGAGAGGGGATCGCAAAAAATCAATTTAAAAAATAATAAGAGAAAAGTGAGGAAGCTCGGCGGGAAAAAAGAGATTGCCGGGAGAGAGAGAGGGGGGAGGAGAAAAAAGGAGGAGGACGAGAAGAAAGAGGTGGATGCAGGTGAAACAAAGAAGGGCCTAAAACCCAGCGGCTTCCTTACCCTTGAACGGCAAACAAAAACTCTAATCGAACTTTCCGAAGGCACCTGCGCTTTTTTTCGCTCTCTTTTTGAGAGCAAAAAGGAGGCGACGGCGCTCTGCACGCAATATCCCGCGGCTCTGTATTTGCGTAACGCTAAAGAGCACGTAAGAGCGAATCTACGAACTTCGTAAAATAACTGGAGTGCAGAAACTGAGAAAGAAAGTTTTTGAGGGCACACTTACTGAACAAGGCTTTTCCGGTTCTTTAGGTGTATCTAAATAGGAAAAAGTCCGTGAATTAGGTTTATCGGTTGCCAAAATTGGCGGATCTAGTATTCATCAAAGTTTTAATGGATAAGGACACAACATTTTTAGGACCCTGTAGTCAAAATGTAAACTTGTACTTAAAAAGATATAGATTTTTAATAAAATAATTAAGTTTAGACAAAAATGTTGTGGATTTTATTGATGTTGAAGCATAAAAATTGTAAATTTCATTAAAAATAGAAAATCACGATACTGAAATCTTTTTTCTCTGTGATATAATCAGAAATGGATTTCTGTGAGCCAAAAAGAGAAAATTCAAGTAAAAGTTACGATACTATTTAGAAAAATTGCCACAGCTTGACATTTTGACGAAAAATTACTTATACGATATAGTAAAATTTACTTCAGAAAGTATGTTAATTTATCTAAATCTTTCGTAAATTTTATTAAAGCGTACGGTAATTTTTTTACAAAAAGTAATCCTCATAATCTTTACCAGACGTCTTTTTCAGTGTATGCCATCAAAAAATTACTTTCCACTTTCTGTACCCCAGTTGTTTTACAAAATTCGTGGATTCGCACATAAATTTTCGACGGAGCACATCGTGCCGTTTCGAAAATTTCGTCTCGAAAACTCTTTCCCCCCAAATCCAAACGCAGCGACAACGCAGTGAAAAAGACGGAGTAACAAGGCCGAAGCGCGTCATTTCGTATTCCGCGGGCGGCGCGCGCATGCATCTGATGCCGCAGAGCGAGCTAACAAAGCGCCTCTTAAAAAAAAGTAAGTAAAAGAGAAAAAAAAGAGGTATACTCTCCCCGCGAGATAGCGAAAATAAGAGTTCGCAGGGCCGGGCTTAATGCGTCGTGACTGGTTGGTTCGTTCGGGAGCGCTCGCTCCGCTCCTAATTATCTTTTCTAAACGAGCTTGCGCGAGCTCTCCCTCTCGCTCTCTCCTGCCGGCGTGTAGCGTATAAGCGTACACAGCGGTTACTCGCGCAGAAGTTAATCGTGGATCGCAAGTGTGCCCGGCTTCATTTCGCCTCTCGCCGCGGAGCCAACCTCCCACAGGCTCCGGCCGCGCGTCTCTTCGTCTTCGTCTTCGGAGCCTTCGCTTTCGTACGGGAGGGGGAGGGGAGCGCGCCCTTGTTTAAATATTAATTATGTATGCCTGACGGTGTACCGGGGACCGGCTATAGCCTCCCGCTCGCCTTTATGTATGCACTCCGATTCCCTTTCTCACACTGACCGCGCGCTCGCGCTCTCCTCTTCGGCCGCCGTCCTTTAACCTCCTTTTGTGCAAATAAGCCTTTTATTAAAAGAATTCTCGAGAGTCGAAAAAAATGCACGGTAAACATTGTGTAATCGTTTTTGGATTGCGTGGGGAGAGAGAAGAGATAAAAGGATCTAACGGCTACTTTCGATTTAGGATTTAGTGAATCGAACGAAATTTTTATTTGAATAGTAAATCCGTCAATTGTTTGTTTTTCACTTTTCATAAATTTCCGAAAAATAATTAATTATCAATCAACTCTTTTTACTTCAGAAGGGCAGTAATTCTTTTTAATTTGTATTCAAAACATAATAGACTAAATGACATGTTATGTTACTGTTTCACTTTTAAAATTTATTACTCTATTTAAATAAACGAAAATTAAACTAAAATATAAAGTTCATATAAAACAATTTTGAATTTTGGCGCCACCGAATGTTTAACCATTATCCAATCAAATCTCTTTTTTCGAGGCTTCACAGCATCCTGCCATCGTTTTTTAAGAGAAGATTGTCTTATTTACCTTAAGATAAAAAATTAGAAAAGTTTTTTTAGAAGGTCTCGTACATTTTAATAACTATTAGTTGTTTTAAATAAACTTGCCGAATATAAATTATAACTGTACATGTTCGTGGTTAAGTTGATGTACTACTCAACTTAACTGCTGCTGATTTTTATTTTAATCAACTAAACATTAGTTTGATATTAATATTTATAAGTATTATATTTACTTTCAAACATCTGTCCACTGGTACAGTTGAAACAAGTACAGTATAAAACACTATTTTATTTGAATATTCACGTAACTAATTACACCTACTTAACAATTTTAAAAATCATGACAAAAATCTATTCGTTCATTTATCATACATTTATCAGTTCGAATCTCTTTCCTCTTCTTTTCCTAACCGTTAGATCCGCTAAACTCTATTGGCTCTCGCGTCTCCCCTCCGAGCATTAATCAAAATATCAAGGCTTCTAATAAGACAGCACCAGATGCAAAATCCCTGTATCCCCGCGACAGGCAGGTAGCAAAAAGTAATTATAATATAAGCGCGCGTCGAAATTCGAAGGGATAAGGCGCGGGACGAGATTCCGCGGGACGCCGCGCACTCCTCTCCTCTCCTCTCCCGGGGACGCATAAAAATGAATTACGTTGATAAGGACGCATATCTCGCGGGCGACTTCCTGCTCCTAAACTCGTTTTCCACTCCGCCAGGAGAAAGAGAGAGAGAGAGAGGAAAAGAGTAGCTCGCGACAGGAGCCTCCCCCTCCTCTGCCGACGTCTCAATGCAAAAATGCAATCGCTCGGCTAGAACGAGCTCCTTGAATTCCGAGACCGTATCAAAACTCAAGCGGCCAGTGTTTTTCATCTTATTAAAGGAGGTCCCCGATGGGCTCGCGCGCAAAAACTCGGCTGTCGCCGCGGCCGCACGAGGAGTACAGTCCACCGGGCAGGGAGAGGGTCCACGTATACACGTGCATATAAACATGTATTATACGTATACGTACACACAGAAAAAGGTCCCCGGCGACGCAGCCGAGCATCGGCCGATCTATTCCCATGTTTCGAGCGCGTGCGAGCGCTGCGTGCTTGCGCGCGGCCGAGATATGTAAATGCCGCGCGCAATTTGTCCCGCGCGATCGCGCGCGCATGCCCTCCTCCCCCCCTGGACGTGTGCTGCCCTTGAAGACGCGACGCTACTGCGTGTGTCCCCGGACGAGGTACCGGCGTGTACACCCGCGAGAGTACGCCGGGCCGAAGCCCAGCGCGCAAGCTGCTTGTCGCGCTTCCGCGCGTCACAAGCTCCCCGATGTCATAGAAATTGTATGCTAATTAGAGGGGAAGCGATTAGGCTACCGCGCGCGCGCGCGGAACCTGATCTTCTTTTGCATTCCGACGGACGGGAAAAAGTACGGCTCCGCGTGTCGTACAACGAGAGACGCGGGTTCGAGGAAACAGTACTGCTGCGGCTAGGAAAGTGGTCAAGGATCTGACGGTTTGAAGAAAAATTACTACTACTTCTTGAAGTGTTTTTTACTGATAGTGATATACCGCGAAGAAAAATTAGCGTACAGTACTCTCTAAATTTAATTCAGTGATAGTTGCGCAACTGATCCGAAAAAAGTGTATATACACTGCAAAATTAGTGAC
>UXGC01000876.1:14926-47646 GCA_900480045.1 Eurytoma adleriae
AGCAGCGGCAGCTCTCGATCGTTAATTTACCAATTCCCTCACGTCGCCGCCTGATTCATCTTTATTTTAAGTCCAGCGGCTTTTATCACGCGAATCTATTTTCATCGGCGGACGCGCCGAGAATTTCTCGCGATAACACGTACCAATCCCGCGAGCACGTCCTTAGTCTTGCATCACGAGAGCGGCGCGTACCGCGCGGCACGAGTGTCACTTTGAAAAATTGCCACCGTCGCGCGCCGACACGGTCAATCAATGCGCGAGGCGGTGAACGGTGCGTCGACACCGGCTGCACGCATGTACCGCCCGCGTGATATTACTCGCTCGATCGTCTCCTCCTCGGCCGTCGGGTTTGATCAGGTGCATAGCGCACTTGCTCCGATCTCCCCGTACAGGTTTCCCCCCTTATCTCGAGCGCCGGATGTGGCTTATCGCTGATCCGAAGCTGCGCTCTTTCCGCGTCGCTCGGATTTCTTACGGTACATCGTTGGGGCTGGGGCGACGGTAGGTTGCGTACAGTTCACGTGCGAAACGCTGCCAGAAATTGCAAGTGTGCATTGCAGCCTTGGAGTCGAGAGCGGCCGGCGTGGCCTCGTTTGAAAAGGCGGATTTCGTGGGACGCTGTAGTTTCTTTTCTGCTGCTTTTGGTTGGCGCGTTCTAACGTTTTCAAATGGTTCTATTACTGCTTGTTTACGTGGCAGTAAATCAACAGCAGATTAGAAGCAGTCGCTGTTAAAACATATATGTTAAATAATAATATTTAAATAATATTAATAAATAAATATTAACGTATATAAATATTAAATATTAAATTCATAAATATTAATATTATTTTAATAATATTTATCCCTGTAGGACGTCATTCTGAAATGAATTCTTGTGAACAAGTTAACAAATTCTTTTTAGATCAATTATTGCTTGCATTGGTAAATTAAAGTAGGGCCATTTTTTAGCGTAAGAATATCGCTTCGTTTTGAATATTTCCACGTCAAATTTCAGTGCCATCTTACCTGACTGCGTGCGTGTGCGAAATCTGCCGAAGATTAGCTGCAGTCGGTTGAACTGAAAAGTTAAATTGACTTGTTATCACGAACAAAGTTGATTGGTACTGCATTGACACGACGGTAACCTATTTTCAATTTTATTATAAACTTCGTTTCTAAAGACTATTTAAGCGATGCGTCATGTCATTCAACTGGAATTGGCATTTATAATTCAATAGTTACATTGACTAAATTGAAGAAGATTCAAACTAGATTAGTCCAATCCCAAAAGTTATTGCATTAGCTCGTACATCCAATTTACGAAAATATTTCAGCAAAATAATAATTACACCTTTATTACATTATACTCCCTTATCGCAGTCATTAAAATTCATGAGACTCGTAATTTTTTTCTTCAGCCGCTGGGGATTAATACTTCAGATTGCAGATATCAATCGAAAACATTTAATCACCCGCGTAATTACAAAATACGATAAAATTTGATTTTTTTCGCTCCAATCCCGCGCGGATTACTCTTGCTTTATAAAACCCTCGAAATTTCCTCTCCGCAATTCCATTAGCGTCGCCGCTATTGTCCGGCGGATCTGAAGGGCTATCCTGGAGGGCGCACGGCGCTTTTGAGTCCGAAAGTCGGCTTTCGTACGTTCAATTTGTCTCCCCGCGTGACGCGGTCCAATTAATATTATTGCAGTCGCGATTCCGCGAGATCCTCGTGAGGAGGAAATGCCTACCGTCTCAAAGCCTCCGCTTGAAATTCGCCGAGTTAATACACTCCGTGTAATTAACTACCCTCGCGGCGGCGGCGGCGGCCCCCTCTGACCCTCGCGCTCGAAAGAAAAAACCCGGCGGTAATTGTACATACAGCCCCCGGGAGGATGGGGCGAAGGTGGGGAACAGTGGCAACTTCTTTTTTTTCTCTCTCTCTTTTGCCTTTGGAGCGCGCGCCGTCCAAGTAGTTGCTTTTGTCGGTCAGGTGCGCGCCGACTAATTAATCAGCGGCGCCGGAGATGTTCGCCGGGCGGACCGCGAGCCGGCCCTTTCGCTCCATCGAGATAACCCCCTCCCCTCACTTTCGGAACGTTCTTCATTTCTCTTACGGTTTTTATCCCGCGAAAATGCTAATCTTTCGAAATTACGTTTTTCCCAGTTTTACGGACCGATCGTGATCGCAATACGAACGTCAACATTATGCGACTGGCACACTCGGTCAATTACCTTATCTGCACTAAATTTAATTATTACGTTATGTGATTTTAGAGATTCTGATTTTTTTTTATACTTAACTTTTATTCAGATTTTAGTTTTTTTTTGCACATTTACGCGTACTGCAATTCTTATAGAAATTGCATTCGATTTTAATTAACAATTTAAAGTGAGAAAAGCTTGAGAATAAATATAGAATAACTTGTAAAAGACTTTTATGAAATAGTGTCTTTAGAGATGATTAATTAATTGTTACGTATCTAGTGCAAATTGTATTCCGTTCGAAGTAAGTGTGCTCTGAGAAAAAAAATTGTTGTAGAATTAGAATACGACATACTTGCTGGTAATAAACGCTTAGCTACATATGATGAAATAACCGCATATTAGTCATTAAAAAATGATTATTACAGCTAATAATAGTATGTTAGTCCAACAGTACTGTATAAAATATATGTATACTAGAAAGCATTATATTAATCGTAAATGAATATACAAATTATTTTTAATAGACGTACGTAAAATTTAAAGAATTTTTTTTTCTCAGAACAGAAATAACGACAATTCTGGTTGTGCAATATTATATAACCGAAAAAGTAAAAGTTTTTTTCAATTTCAACATAAATTACAAATATAAGTTTCTGTATATTACTAAACAAAACCGTGACATTATAAAATTAAGCATCGAATCTGCCCTATTGTCAGTGTACTGCAACAAATATTTCTATTAACTGCATCGTTTTTTAAAAAAATCGAGATTTTTAAATTTTCATTCGATCCACCAAACGTCACCGGATAAAACGAAAAATAAAGATAGAGAAGGGACCAGAAAAATTCGAGCGCACTCGAAAGCGCGCGGTATTTTTCGTTCGCCAGCGCATCCGCGAGGGTCGAAAAAAGTGAGATGAAATTTTCGCAAAATTCCGCTGGGTTTCCCCTCGTAAAAATGGTCGGCGAGTCGTCGTCGTCGCCGCCGCCGGCATACCGGCGCGCGCAGTAGCGTCTCGACTCCTCGGCACGCTCCGAGCGCGTGCGAAAGGCAGCAGCAGCCGAGGCGCCGTTAAAAAGTTAAGGCTCCGACTTATACACGTCGGGCGCACGCATACCGCGGCGGCACGGTTGACTTATCTCGACTCGTGCATCGGCAGCCGAACGATGTGTACCGTATTAGCATAAGCGTCGCGTCGCGTATCGAACGCACTCCTCCCTCCCGCGTGTATAAAAAGCGAAGTCACGCCGGAATATCGATCCGCGCACCTCCTCCGTAATAAGCCGCCGAGACTCTCCCTTTCGGCTCGCGCCTCGCCGGAATTCATTTCATTTTCGAGCCGCGCCGAAAGAAAGCGCACGCAATTGCCCACGGAATATGCTAATTGCGCCTTCGTGCGAGCAGCACTCCCGTTTTTTTTCCTCTCCTTTACTTACTCCGCTGTTTTCTCTCCGCGTGCATAGTTAAAAGCGCGACAGGCCGGTAGGAAAGTCCGGCGCGACCGTAAATTTGTTCGTTAAAGAGCGAGCGCGCGCGGCGGTCGACTTTTTTTTTCGCCCGTCACAGCGGATTGCGGCGACGCGGAAAGTAATTGAGTCCCGATGTACATCGCGCGCGCGCGGTGCACCGCGCCCCCGACGTCGCCTCGTAAAACCGATGAAATTCCCGCGGGTATTGATAAGAGATCGGGGAGTCGCCGATTCGTTTCGTACGACGCGCGCGCGATTATGCCGTACGTACCGCGCGGTGGGCGTGCGCTTAAACCGCAATCCGATATCCCTGATGCCCCGGGAGATTGCGAATAAATCGCCGGGGATAATCGAGTAATTAAATTTTGCGAAATAATCGCGGGGAAAGCTCCTCGAGATTCTGCAAATTCTTAATTATTTTCGCGATGAAGACGCCGTTTCCATAAAGCCAGGCACTTTATTATGCCGTTGCACGCCTTTGTGTGCAGCCTTCGCTTCTCGCGAATAATATTATCTTATGTACCCGCGCTTTATCGATTCAAAATTTATTACCTGCAATATTAAGCAATTTCTATTGTAAAAGGCGCCGCCGCGTCAAAAGAGGGCGGCTATAAATTCTGAAGACATAATGAGCCTTTTCATTCTTCGGCGCGGTGTATCGCGCTCGGAGCGAAACCTCGAGTGTATAGCAGCAGGGCTCGAAGAAAAACGACTTTTGTTTACTAAACAAAAATTGCCTTCGAATTGCCTTTGAATTTTTTTCCGCGCGATTTCATCATGCAAATTGCTCAGGAGGCCGCAGGAAATTGCCTCAATTTGCGGAGTCAATGCAGTGCCACCGCCGAGAGACGACTCGCGTTCGACTAAACGCCGGGGATTAGTGGACAATTAATCACTCGAATAAAATAGCGCCAGCGCGGTGTGTACCTCCGCCAAGCCAGCTTGATGGTCTTGTTTGCCGGGCGAAGTGACTCGCGCATAATGGGTCCCTCTCTTTCGCGACGCGGCTCCGTAATAACGAGGGATATCGTCGATGCGAGTCTAATTCATCGCTGTGTGTACGTCGCACGAGCGGATGAGTCGCGTCGCATGCCGCCTGTCTTCTTAAGTGGATCGCCGTGGCTTCGCAATGCCGCTGTGATAAATCGGCTGCCTCGCCCGTGCGCCGCGGAGATGTGATTTCGCCGGTATATCCGATGGGGATCTCTCGCTACCGACGAGGCGCAACGAGCTCCTCGATGGTTAATGAGATTCGCGTATTTGAAAACTGGAATTAGAGTTCGTTATTCCATGCGAAGTTTTGAATGATTGCCTTTCCGCCGGGTTGTAACTCTTGTCGTCTTTTACTCGACATGAATCAATAAAACGGTAAATTGCGATGGGATGTATATTTTTACAGTCTTTGAACGATTGCATAATATTTAATTCACGATTTTTTTATTCGCATATTGCAGAAGATTGGATAATTCAATATTTAGATTAATGGAGTGCACGATCGCTGATAAGATAGAAACTGATGACGTTTTAATTTTTGATAAACGATAAGGTTTTACGAAAATTTAATATCTATACATGGTTAAATATTTGTACTAAAAATAGCAATAGCCAGTTTTAATTGTCTTTAAAATTAATTATAATTTCTTCTATCATTTTTTAAAAATCTCATTTGATAATAAATTTTGTAACAAAAACTACTGCAATTTTTCAACTACAATCACAAGATCAATAAAATAGACCGATATAATTTTTAATAGAACCCTTTTCTCCATGCATAAAACATAATTTTATCGCGATTATTTCGAACACTCGATCCTTCGCCGTACATTTAAACAGCCTATCACCCACTTCAAAAACTGCGCGCAAGAAACTACTTTCTCCCGCTGCAGTCGAAAATAAAAAGCCGAACGATTTCACCCGGCTGCAGCGAGGATCTCGCGAAGGAATTCACCGAGGCGTTCGATCGCTCGGGTAACGCGTCAAGAGGTAAAATGTATTATTGGACACTTCTCTCCCCCCCGGCTTAATCTTCGTCGACGATCGCGTTTCGCGCGCGCATAAAATGTAACGCGGGCGATTTCGCAGCCGGGCGTGCTGCGAACCGGGGCGCCGGTAAATATTTATCATCCGCGACGCTGCGTCGCAAATCACGCCGACTTCTCGTGTGCATGCGAGCGCGCTGCCTCTCGCCTCGCGCGCGACTGATACGCGCGCTATATATTTCCCCGCGCGAGAGAGTCGCTGTTGGCCCAATATGCGCGTCCGCCAGAATTTAGGATTCAGCATTTTTCTGCTCGATTCGCGCCCGCTTTCGACTGCGCCCCGACTAATCAAATTTTCCTTTTTTTTTCCTGCGGTCGGAGATCGCGCGCGCTCGTCGCCGACCGTTTACGTAACAGGTTTTTTCGCTTGGCGTGCATTTCTTCGGAAATTACAAATGTGAAAATAGTTGAATGATGGGATGAGGAAAATTATTTTTTTCGATAATTTTTTTATTAAAGATAGCAATATTGTGCGTTTATAAATTTGTTACGATTAAATGCTATTAAAATGTATAGTATTGGAGGTTGTATTATTAAGTTTACTTTCGTTGCTGAAAAATTTGAGACTAGAAAGAATTAGATGATTATGCAATCCATCATAACAGCAATTTTGAACTAATTTTACAAATCGAACAAATTTGTATATTACTAAAGTTAGTTATTATAATTCTGAAAAATCCACCCCTTTTGTCTATACCCCAGCAATATTAGAACCGCCATTTTGAATTTGAGAGTGTTGACTTTAGAAACGTAATCACCGACCCGGAAATCCCCTAGAGGAACATTTCGGGAAGCCTCTGTAAAAAAGGGAAAACTATACACCTAAGGAATTACTGCAGTACATTCTAAGCTCTTAATTAAAAAAAATTAATTCTTCTCTTTTGTTTTAAATGTTGTTAATCTTTATTTAACATTTTATTGAAATTTACTGACCTATAGTTGTTAACAAAACATATTTTACTGAACCAAATTACTGATGACGTATTATTCTAACATTACGCTTTGACAATAAAATGTAAGTAATGATTTTAATGAATTCTAGGATAACTACAGGCAGAATATACAATTGGCTCAACGTAATGGTGAAGGATCCGTGACGATTAAAATCAACTAAAATCCCAGCGTGATAGAAACGAGTGAAAGCATTTCATTTCCTGCACGATCGAGGTATTTCGAAATTTGCATTTCTAATATTTACCCTAAATATTAATCGTGGGAACATAAGCATTATCGTTTAAATTGGAGCGTCGGTCATCGTTCGACGGACACGTTTGTAAGCTTCATCGCGATGTCATTCAAATCGTCTCGTTGTAGCTCGTGATTATCGCGCTGATCATCACGAGGATTTTAGATAAATGTCACTCCCCATCACACACGAGTAGTTAACTTTAATTTAACGAGAATACGAAAATCGTGGGAAATGTACTCTAGCCGGCTTTGATATATTTATATAGAAATTTGACAAAACTAATTATAAATTAGGTATGATCCTCAATTTATTTTATTACTTGCATTATGATGATATTTTTCAAATAATTGTTGGATGATAAAAATGAAATTTCAACTTAATTAAACATTTTAAAATAAAATTCAGCAAAGAATTATTAATATGACTTGCAATCAAGGATAAAGTTATCAAAAAGTTTTGAATTAGGTAACAGGAAACTTAGCAGCCGCGTATCAAGCAAACTTCGCGCTCAAATTTTTAATACGACGCCCACGAGAGACGAAAATATCCGCGGGGTTAGTTACTTGAAGCCATATAATTGATGATAATTTTGCGTTCGCAGAAATTCCGCTCCCGCGGGGGCGGCCTGCCCGGGAAAACAATGGAACAAATAGGTGCGTCGGGCGGACGCGTGGAAATCGCTGTCAGACGAAAGCAATGGCGTCAGCCGTTTTTAGACTATTTTCCACGCCCGGTAGCGGCGGGCCCGCATTAAATCCCGTAATTGAATGAGAACCGTTGCTGCCGGAGTTTTTCGTCCTCCCCTTTCACCTCCTCCCACTCGAATAAGCGTGACACGCGGAAAGAATGCCCGCGAGCGCGCGGCGCGCGCGGGGAAATGCAAAATCTCGCGGAGCGTCGGGACGCGTGACGCCCTCCTGATAGCCGGTGCACTTTCGACCGTGCCATTTTTCCCGGCCCGGCGGAATATAGGGAGAGAGGAGAAAAATTGAGCGGGGGCGGCGGAAAAAAAACTGCCACCGGTAGCGCGCGCGCCAAGGAAAATTGCCGACCTTTGGGACAGACCAGTCCCGCGTTGGACAAATTATCGCGCGAAATTCGGAACTTTTATGACAAAAGGAACGTCCAGTCGCTGCCGCGGTCTCCTACCGTCCGCGGCAATTATTCACTCGTGCCGAGTTTAAAATTTAAAATAGAATTTTTGCCGCTTCCACTCCACGGCGAATATATTCACTTGCGCTAATTTAATTGTGCGAATGTAAATTTAGATTTAATCTTCTGCTTTGAAGAATCGTACATTAATTATATATTGATCAAGTTTATATAATTATGAAAATTATAATAAAATTATTATTAAAATTTAATACTAGTTTTTGATACTGAATTCATGGAAATGTGATTTAATTGAAATAATTGAATTAATATTAATTAATCAATTTGTTAATTTTCGTTAAAAATGATCGTTATTTTACAGTAACTGTGATCATTCTGCCTGCACGTGGAAGTTTCGTACATATGGTAACATATTTTTTATTGTAGCAAAAGGTAATTTCATACCTTCAATAAATTTGACCGTTTTATTTTATTTTATTATGTTAATATTTTTTTTATCAAAAATTTCTCACCGTGTACATTAAATAAAACTTAAATCTATATAGAAATAGGTTGTTTAAAGATAATAGAATTTTCATAATCTTTTATGCAAATAGAAAGCTTAACAGTGTTCTCCAGTTTGTAACTAATTTAATGTAGTTTTGAGGAAGAAAAGTTTAATTACACACAAATTATAAATTCCATGAATGTAAAAAAAAATATCAAAGCAGAAATTTTTAATTAATATTAAAGTAGTTAAACTTTTTACTCGTGTAATACACCCTTGTATAAAATCACGTCAGCAGGAGACGTAATTGTTATTATGAACATCATCCACCGTTATTAAATTAACCTGCTCATACATAAACTCACTGAAAGTAAAACTTTCTAAATAAGTAAAATGTAAATAAATGAATAAACTGTACTAAATAACAACCCTGGCAAACGTTTGCACGTTAATTGTTACGTTTGTAATAAAAGTTAAAGTATTTCCGGGAAATAAAGACGTTTCTTTTATTGCAATTTATTGTACGCGTTATCGCATAATCGTGTGTAGCTATCAATCGCATGCAGCGTTTTTCTTCCTCCCATCCAACAAGAAGTTAAATTTCATGATTTAAATACACAAAACAACCAATTAAAAGCCCCGCGAGTCCGCGTAAAAACAGTGTTATAAAACTTTCAAGCGAGCTTCGCGTTTTCCGTGCGGCTAAATTAGCACTCCAACCTCGAAGTCTTGACTTAAAAAGTCGAATCACGAAAACAGCAATTAAATACTCGGCGTATAAGCACGTACACACGAAGCCGCAACAAAAGACGCGAAAAAAAAGTTAACAGGCCTTTTAAAAGCGCCGACGTTCGCATGTCACAATTGCGCGGCTCGCCGTGCATTGTGCACCACCGCCGAGCGGAAATCAAACTTCTCCCCAAGAAATTCAATACCTCCGCTCCCGTCGTTGTTAACAAAAAAAAAGAAAAGAAAAACAAACCATCAAACGTCCCTTATTAAACTTCACCGCCTTCGATCGGGTCAACCCTTGCTCTCGAACGCGGACGAAATGCCTCCACATCCCCGTGCCAATAAATGCGACTTCGGACGAATGGCCCCGCTCAAGAAGGAATAAAAAGAAAAAAATCGAAAATCCGAAACCCCCCGCCGCGCAGGGGCGCACACACCCGCGGCGTACGTACCGAGGAACTGCGAAAGGGGTTGTGAATTCGGCGGCTCCGTGCATACACGGGCGCGCTGCCTGCAGTCGTTCGGCAAATATTTGCTTATGAATTACTCGAGGCCGCTAATGGAGCCGCGTTTATCGCGGCACAATGCGCCCGCGCGCGGCCCTCCACGTCCGCGCGATGAATGGCGACAGATGATCGATACGACACTCGAGACGTCTCTCGCCCGCAACTCCTCTCTCTCTCTCCCCTCTGCCCTTGGCGCCGGTATTTGCGCTCCGCTGGAGCGCGCCGACAAAATTGCCACACCGCCGGGGGACGGCGCTGAATAAAAGAGCGGCCCGCGCGACCCACGACCCCCCGTTATGAAGCCGAATTAAAAGCGCTTTTCTCGCGGAGCGACGTATCACGCGCGCGGGCCGACCTCCCGCGAAATATGGGTTAGCACTGCGAGGGATCGCGGCGCGGGATGGAAATTGAATTTTTTTCTGTAGTCTTTTCTTCCGCGCGCGCCGGGTATCCTTTCCTCGTCGTTTTTTCTCCGCGAGTTTCGCCGGCGCCGCTGGCCCAGATACCGCACTAATGGAGCACAATGAGTGCTCCGCCGTGTATTAGGCGACTGCCTCTCGGCGCGACGCGCGCAAAAAAAAATTCGATGCTGCGGCGAATCCCGCCGCGAAGTGTCGATATTTTCGTCCCCTTGTTCCTTGTCCGCGCACACGCCGTTCGATCTGTTCTCAATATTTTTGCCCGGCCTTTTTCCAACTTCGCTCTTGATATTGCCGAACTTTTTTCTTTGTAAAATAGTACTCTTTAATTTTATTGAAGGTGGCAGTTTACATTGTTAGAAAAAATATATAGTTTTATTCTGAAAAGAGAGATTTTTTTAAAAAGGATGTAACTGCATAGCGAAAAAAAGGCGGCAGTATCATAATTTCTTGTATTCATAAAAATGGTATAAACTTGATAAATTTAATCTTCTTTCAGCAAGTGTATATAGCATGGGCTACTAGTACTGAACAC
This sequence comes from Eurytoma adleriae, assembly GCA_900480045.1. Lineage (NCBI taxonomy): Eukaryota > Metazoa > Arthropoda > Insecta > Hymenoptera > Eurytomidae > Eurytoma > Eurytoma adleriae. The sequence goes on from UXGC01000876.1 coordinate 25,607, forward strand.
ATCTACCTAACCTTTTATATACTTTTATATACCGCTATAAAAACTAAACACATAAAAGTCAAAGATACTCTTTTAAAAGGCCTTTGAGTTACTGCAAAATTTTGTTTTGCTACGACTTCTTTAACATTTTTTATATGTACAATGTAGTGCTTTTGAATAAGTAGCACTTTTGAAAAATAAATGGGATCATATAAAAACAACTAGACAGCAATATAATTTAAAAATTTTTAATACTAACATACAAATTATTTAAATAAATATTATAAACAATGAGTAAAAGTGAGAACATATAATTTTTCTTTCTTTATTAACATCACAAATTTCACTGTAATTCAGATGTACTTTCAGTCCATAAAGCATTTAGTACATTTCGTAATTTAAATTACTGTAATTCATTTCTCGAATGCCATTATCTTCCGTCGAATCGTAAGAAAATAGCAATTTTTTACTTCCTCCAAAGCTAGCAATTCTAATTTCCAAATACCTATGCTTTATTCGATTTTCTATTGTCGAATGAAAAATGGAATTTCTCTCATCAGGGACAATAACGGTGTGCTCAAAATAAAACTCATCTTCTCTCGCCGCTTCGGCTGCCGTTCTTTTTTTTATCCGCGAAAAAAAAATACGAGAGAGAGCGAATCAGAGAGGGAGAGCGAGTGCGAGGACGCACACCCCCATAAATTCCAATTTTTATTCGAGGAAGTGGTTTCGAAAGCTCTCCCGCGCTCACGCGTCGCGTCGCAACAATAAAAATGAAAAAGTGCCTGTAAGCAAGAAGATAAACGGACAGACCGCGACGTCGGGAAAGCGAGGAAGAGGGTGTGAAAGATGGTTCGAAAACGTATATGAATCGAAGACCTGTCCGTTTGACGGATTCGCGCCGCTTCTTCAACGTCCCCCCTCGAGTGCGCGCCCGCCGTCGCCTTCCCACACTCGCGCCGTACAACCGCCCGCAAACGGGCTCCTCTCTACCTCTTTCGCGGACCCGGGGATAGGGTGAGAACTAGCGCCGCGGCCAGCGGTACGACTGGCCGATTCCCTTGGAAAAACTTCTGCAATTTCCCCGATTGACGGGCGAGCTTCGCGCTCCTTTTTTAGCCTCCCCCGCGCCGCTCCCTTTGTCCGGCCCTAATAGGATTCTTTTTGCCGCTTTTCGCCGTCGCCGGTGGAAATATTTGAAAATTCGAGTCGTCGAAAAAAAAAAGTGGGACTCGGAATTCCTCGAGCGAGCGTCACGCAGTTAACTTCGTTAATCGGTCCCGGTGAAAAGTTAGAAAATCTAATTTCGCTCAATGCGCGCATCGGTATTTCACCTCTCGCCATTTATGTCGAGCGCGCCACTCGCCGAGGCGTCGACACATCGCTATTCGATTATGACACACAGAGAGAGAAAGAGAGAGAGAGCGAAAGACAGAGAGATGAAGAGAGAGAGAGAGAGAGAGAGAGAGAGAAAGCGCGAATGTTCAGTTTCAGTAATTTGCCGGGCCGTTATACCGAGGCCAATCGCGATTGCAGTATTGTGCCCGTACAGTCGTTCCTCCGGCAATTTTCTGTGTTTGCGATACAGTACCCGGGAAATTTTCGCTCTTTCGCCGGCGCCTGGCTTGGAGGCTCGTTAACTCCCGTATTGTCTTTTACGAGCACGGAAAAATGATTGTTCTTCAATCAAACTTATTGGATTCGCGCACCAAGTTGCCGTTGAATAAAACTTTTACGACTGAAATGTCCAATCGTTAGTGATTTAGTTGTAATGTTTACGTTTAATAAAAAATAGTGTTGTGCTTGTTTTTAGTACCAGAAGAGACGGCTGAATTAGATAATAAAACGGAAAAGCGTTATATGAAACAATACCTGAAAAGTTTTATTTGTAAAAGAAAATTTGGCAAAAGTTATTTAAAAATTTAAAGTTTGAAAATCCGTAAACTTTTTTACGCACTTCGATTCTTGAAGAAGGATTCGATAAAAACTACATCGCAAGAGACGTTTTGAATAAATTTTCGTATAATGAAAAATTCATGAAATTCGGGAGTACAAAAAAAAGACTAAATTTTTTAGTGTTCTTGAAAATAGCATTGATTACGAGGTATTTTTTCATATTTTAAGATTCATTTTTAAAAACTATTAAATTATTTGATATTCAACACACTTTTACAATGCTCACGAATAAAATCCAATGTTTTCAAAAAATGGCAAATAAAATATTCAAATAAAAATACCAAATATTTAAATATGAATCGCGAATTCGTGAACTATCTCCTATCTCTGCATAATTCTCCCTCGGATATCGAAATCGCCTATAATAATAGACGCGCGTCAAGGCACAAGTGACGCCAGTTTCCTCGCCCTAATGCCAATCTACTTTATCTCTTAAAAAAAAACCCTGCGCACGGTTTTTTGGTCTCTTCCCCCCTCCATCCTCTCCTCCCATTTGCCATAAATATTTCATAAGTCCACCGGAACAATGCCACTCGCGTTCTCTCGTGCGCAGTAGAGTCGAGAGCGAAGGAAGAGGCGAAGGTCGGTTAAAAAACGGGGAAGTAAAAAAAAAGTGAGAGAGGAAAGCAGACGCGGACCACCGGCAAAAATTCATTAATACTGCGCGCGGGCGCCGTCATAACCCAGCGCGAAGAAAAAGCGAACGAAGCCCCGAAATGCACCGCGCAGCAGCTCGCGCGTCACGTGCGCGTCCGTCTTTTTCTCCCTTTTCGCCGGAGGGATATGCAAAAATCGGCCGCGTCTAAATCCGCTCCCATCTACGAGTCTCGATATAACGCACCGTGGGGAGCGAGGGAAAAGAGAAGAAGAGAGAGGGGACTGCATCGGGCTCTAGGATATTTTGAAAAAGTATGAATAACTCAAGCAAATGTAAATGAATCTTTACAGCGTGTCGCGCGCGCCGTCGCTTCTTGCTTATAGGTACCCTCCGCGCATTTTCTTCTTACCGCCCGAGGTCTCTTTTAATCTTTTTACACGGCGCGCGCTGCACGCGGCGACTTATTCGAGACACGTGAGGCGCTAATGAAAAATTTAAAAATAAAAGAGCACTTTGCGGTTTAAGCGAGGAGTAAAGTTTTAAAGTTAATTCAACTTTTTTTTATGACAAGTGCCATTGCACAATTGGTCGTAAATTTAAGTAGCGTTTGAAAATCGTACGATCTGAAATCTTTCAAATCTCCGCGGTAAAAGTAAGAAGTAATGATGTAAATTTAATTAATGATGTAAAAAGGAAATAGCCTTTTTTAGTTAATCATAGAAATTGCGGTACAGTCATAATGAAAATAAGAGAATTTTACAATTGAATGCTTAACAAATGTATAATGTTTAATTACAAGAAACTTGAGAAAAATTATTTACACATTTGTCATAAAATCATATCTCTGCGAATTTACATTTTATTCCCGCCGCTTCTATCTTAAACCGAACTAGCTCACATTCTTTCTCGTGCTTTAATCTCTTACTCTTAAATTTTCCTTCCTATCTGTCTTAATCTTTCTTACATTTTCTCTTTACTTATATTTTATTCGCTTTTTTCCCACTTTTGGTACTATATCACTGTTCTTTTTCTTTTCTCCCTCGCACTTCACGCGAGTATATATTTTATCCTTTTTATTTACTTTCGTAACTTTTTTGATCTTCTCCTTTTTTCGTGTCAATAACTTAAATGGTATTGCACGTCGACTAAGAAAAATTTAATTTCTTTTAGAGTTATTAGAATAAATTCTTTGTCTATATGTTCTAAAGTTTTACTTGAAGTGTATTACTTTATCTTGGTAAATATTTGCACAGTTCTTCAAGTTTATTTATAGACTTGAAAGGATCACATTATTACATTCCTACATTAAGCGTCTTAAAAGTAAATTGTAATTTTTTTTATGAATTAGTTAAAATTGAATTTATGAGGATATAAAGAATGAATGGAATTTGGAAGACTTTCTGGCTTCATTAAGCAAGATTAATTCAATTCAATTCAATTAAGGAAATGTCATCTTTTAGTCGAGAATTTAGTGTAGGTACTTTAGGAAAGTTCGTGATTTTTGAAAATGCAACGTACCTTATGCATGAAACAAGTTTACTTTATTATTGTTAAATTTAATATAAATCTTATCAAATTTGCCAGTGACTATACTAATTTTTTGAGTATATCCTCATGGAAATAAAGACCATTCACTAAATAATTAACGAAAAATTTTTACCGTAAAGAATACTAAGTGTACCATTGTTAATCTCTTCCGAAACATAAAAATCGATTACCAGCATCTAAATCAAGCCCTTATCATTAATAAGGGGAGGGTCTTTAAATAAATATCTCCCGCTCGAATCCCCCGACACACACAGGCGCACAATTTAATCTATCATTGCAGTGATTGCATTCTACAAAAAAAAAATTAGGCCACCCCATCAACATTAATATCAGCGCGCGCGCTCCCTCCTTCTCTCTCTCACATAATCTCTCCCATGTGCTGGCTCCTCCAAGATATATATCCAGCTCCGGGGAAAAAAGTCGAGGAGGGAAAGGCGCATCGGCGCGAGGTTTCGCGGCGCCGGAGGCGGGGTCGCCGCGCGCAAAGAGGGAAATACATTGATAGCGCGCGGGGGTGCGGCCGGCGGGGGAGGGGTGCGAGTGCGCTTCTTCTGGCCCTTCCCGAGGAGGACAACGACACAGCAGCCGGTGGCGCGGCAATAGTCGGGAGCCAAAGGCGCGCAAAGCCCAGCCGGGCATGGAACGCATCCAACGCGGCGGCGGCCGCCCGGAGGGAGGCGGAAGCGCCGGCTAGTTTCGCGCTCGCGAGCTTCGTCCTCTCCGTTTTTCACCATCGACGACCATATCCCCCCTACTGCACGCCCCGCTTGGCTAGCTCCTCGCGGCGAGACTTTTCTCCTGCAGCGTCGCACCGATATTTTCCTCTCTCGCGCGCCGTCTCTCGCTCCACCTCGAAATTTTTACTTTGTTTCATATCCCTGGATCGAATTCTTCCCCGCTCGCCGGCTCTCACGGTCTTTCTCATTTTCTCGTGATTTCTTTCCCGCCCCCGCGTGCGCGTGCAGACGCTTTTGTTCAAATCGTCTCGGCCGTACTTTTTCCTTTTGTCTCCCGTCCGCTCGATTCTTGCTCTTTCTTATTATCTCCGGCCGGCTTTCTTTCACGGCTAAAATTTGATTTTTATCTAATGCTTCAAATGGGCGATTACTTAATTCGCGTGGAAAGGGAGACTTTTCAATTAAGAAGATAAACAACCGTAAATTTATTTTGCGGCGACAAAAAATTTTACCACCGCGTTACGGCGGAGCATCGAAACGTCGAGTGTATACTGCAGTCAACTACTCTATCCCGATTTTTCTCGAGCGCTTTCTCGTCGATATGCCGCGTATACCAGAGTCGCGCGCGCGTCCTGATGGCCACTTTTTTCCACCCCCTCCCCACCCTCCCGTCTCTTTGTCGATAGGTTACACGCGTATCGGATCCCACTATGTATTCCCGTAACGTTGGACAAGAGAGAGAGAGAGCGAGCGAAGGGGGACAGGCGACGAACGGCGAACTTTTCGTCTATCCCCCCGCGGACGAACGACTGCGGCGCTTCAACCACTCGATGGAGTAACGACATTCGCCGCGAGCGCGTAAACCTCGGCTTTACGAGCTCCTCGTTTATGTATGTGCCCGCGCGGCGGGAGAGGAGCCGAGCCAGGAATAAAAAGAGTCGCGCCGAAGAAGACGTGGGCGTGTATAAAGGTGCTGATTTATCGCCGCGGAGTTCGTGCCGGCGTGGGGGTGGGGACGCGCGGGGAAAAAAGCGGACGTACTTAAACGCCGCGACGCTCGCGAATTAATTTTATTTGCTCGTCCGCGCGGTTTTACGAGCGCGACTATTTGCGAATGCGCAATCTCGTTGTGTTCGCCGATTTTTGCCTGCAGTTATAAAACTATTTTAGTATTGGTGAGATGGAAATTCTCTGCGCGGGGAAAAATGTTACGCAGTATTTACTGAAGCAAGAATAAACTTGAAAAATCAGAAAAATTAGTATAATGGCAAGTAAAGTTTAATATATTTGTATTTAATTTATCATTTATATAGAATAGGTTGCTGGTCACTTGTATTATTTTTTTTATTTTTCGAATTGGTCCTCGCATTAGTAACGTCTATAGTAATTTTTATTGTTCTTCCACGTATGATTCCACATAATATATAATACAAATAAAGTTATATAACGTAATCATTTATAACGTAACTTTTTCTCCATTCTCAAAAATTCAATCAGTAAATACCTGTCAAGTCTTACTGATTTATGGTCGTGTAAGAGATTCATATTGCTGACCGCAAATAAAGACTAATTGAATGTCATTGAAAAACAATTAGTGGATGCGTAATTATAAATTTGTATACATTTGCGAATAAAATTTAATATACGTAATCGTATAAAATAAAATTTAATTCGGTCGCTATCAGAACAAACAAGCTTCTTATACATGTCCCACCCAAAAATGTCAATATGACACAATAGACATCGAAAATTATTGATTGCATTATACCGCTCCGGTATCGAGGCATCCCTGCTCAAGGGTCGCTAATAAGTGGATCAATTTTTGAGTGACGGTGCTTCAAAAAGCAAACGTTCCATTTCAGCGTTGGAAATTGGCAATTCCCCGACAACAGTGGCTCACGGATCCCGTGTCTGAATAGTCCGTTCCTGCGCGATGTATACCGGGCGAGAGGCCGACGGGGGCGCGCAGGAGGGAAGGACCGACGGGGAGGGGGGGAGTGAGAAGGACGTGAGCAAACACATCTGAAGCGTCCTCTCGACGTCCACCTCGTCAATCGCGACCCCGGAAGAGCCCACCCCCTCGGGTAGGGCCGCTCGCGCCCCGATACACACAGGCGCGCGCGGACGCGGTCGTGAGCGCACGGATCGGCGCTCGCTGGTCAATGATCCGTTTCGAGCCACTTTAATGCCTACTCAATGCGCGCGGCCCACCCGGCAAAGAAGCGAAAGCTATTTCGCGTTACGCGCAAATCTCCGCTCTTACTTACGGCCACCGGGAGTGCGGTCGCGCTATCTCCAGAGGAGGCGTGTGATCTACGTCGGCCGCAGTGGCTTTTTATCAACATTAAAATGAAGAGTGTGCCTACTCTCTTTTCAGGAGGAGCTCGGGAAATAGTTTTTTCGGGCTAAGCGGATTTCGAGGCGTGGGTAGAATCAAACTTTATCTTGCGCACTATGCTCGTTTGCTTTATTTACTGTCTTCACAAAGTAAATAAAAAGCTGCTGCGACCTCATCTTCATTGTATCATATGATAATTAAATGCCCACCAGTTCAGTATCAATGTCAGCATTTGAATTAATAGATGTATAAATCAAGTACAGTTAGAAAAAATTGTATTTAAAATAATTGATTTCGTTATCTCAACTATGAAATTATAAAAGAAGTTAACTGAAAAAATGTCATTTTATGTAGCTTCCTTAAAGAGGTCAATTTTTTAAAATTAAATTTCTATGATTAGTACTTCATGTTTATCATCAGTTTGTTGATGAAATTAATTTCTTAATTAAATCACTAACTTTCGATTGTTTTCTAAATGAGTAGCGGCGAATGAACTAACTCATTAAGACTTGTAAAATTTAACGACTTCTAATAATCTGCCTACACATATCGTTCTTAGAGTACGTCCCCCGTCGAATGAACTTTTCGAAAAAGCACAGCCAGCGCGCGAACGGCGGAGCGGCAGTAAAACGCCGGATAATCATTCCAAGAGCGAGCGACGCAAGCTCGGCTCATAATGGACCAAAGTTGGCTCGTTACTTAAACGAGCGATTGTGTAGGGGGTGGCCGTGGCGCGCGCGCGGCCTTCCTCCTCTCCGGACGAGCTTCCCCGCATGGAAAATGCCCGGTCGCCGATGCATTCGTATACGAGATGGCCCGAGTCACGCGGCAATAATGGAAAATTGCAAATTCTTATATATAAGGTACGGGAAAAATTCCTCAATGCCCCGGCGCTCTCACCTTTTCAGAGCGGCCCTCTGCATCCTGCACCACCCCCAGCCGCCCCTCTATCTCGTTTCCGTTCGCTCGCTTATATACGCATTAGCGTATTGGAAATTCGCGCGGCCCCCGAGGCGCTCAAAAGAAAATTCAATAATTTCGAGTCCCGCGCGCTGCACACGGGCTTCAATCGCACTCCGCGTACATTTTCACCAGCCGTCGCGAAACGAGCGTCTGCCCGTGAAACGCGGATAAAAACGTTCCTTCAAATTCCCACTGTGCATATGCACGTACGTACACCCTTCGTTCCCTTTTTTTTTCTCTTTTTTTGCCTTTTTTCGCGGTTGCGGGTGATCGCGCGCGTAACGATCTCGGCGGGGCGAAATCGTTCGGGAGAATCGAATCAGCGTGCGCGCGCGCTCGCGAAATTAACAAAACTCAAAAGCCGCGGGAGATGCGCGCGTGGCAACGACGAGTTCGGTACGCGGTCTGCGTGCGACGGGAGGGCCGATCCTCGTTAAGCCCGCACGGACCACTGGATTATGGAAATATCGGCGAGGGCCACCCCTTTGTTTTTCCCCGAGCTCCCTCCGTCTCGCTCGCACCCGTGATTTAGTCACCTCCGCTCGGTGCGCGCCGCCCCTATACATCTTTCCGTCGCTTTTTCGTCGCCCCGGCATCGGCCGCGTGTATATATATACGCGGCGACGACTCGTCACACGCATGAGTGGCTTCCTTTCACGCCGCTCTGCCTCCCCCTTTGGCTCGGGCCGCCTTACAACGGCGAACTTTCGCAGCTCGCTCTCTGTTTTTCTCCGGGCGACCGGCGAGGCTCCCCCCCGACGTTACTGTCGCTTTCGTCCTCGTCTCTATTACTTTCACCTACGCTGAGTTTCGACGAAAAAAGGAAGAGAGAGAAACGGGGTACCCTCGTATGAATATTTCGCGAGTTGAGAAAATATGTTGCTTAAACTCGGACGATTTTGAGAGATGCTGCGGGAGGAACGCGGCGGACGCTTGTTGATATTCCAAACAACCGAGGCACTTTTGAGTTATTTTATGCGCAATCGGAAATTGAAACTTTTATCTCCTTTATTTTTTTAGGGTTGCGTATAGAAATGTACTTTCAAAATAAATTAATTTTTTTTGTAAATGTACTTAAATTTTAAATGTTTATTCTAAAATATTCTACTAAACGTTTTTTAACAGTATGTACTTTGATAAAGTCAAAATTTAGTTACGGAGTATAAGAAAACAATATTCTACTTGAAAGTGAATAGCTTTTTACTATAATAATTGTAAAATAAAACTAGTGAATACTCAAAGGCTACGTGGGAATTCAATCGCCATTATATTAACGATTTAAAAATGTTACTAGATTTATATTATTTTCAAGTACGTGACACAACTCTTTCACAAATCCCGCAACAAGCGCCGTCTCCCCATACCCGCACACTAACTACTCAATCCACTCGGGCTCCCCGCTAGCGTCGCAAGTGGATGATCCCCAACGATTCCTCATTCACTTTCTGTCACTTTTTTTTTCAGAACACAGCTTACCAACTTTCGCCTCTTTTTATCTTATCGCGCCGCCCCTCCTTTTTTGATTCCTTCGCTCCGACAGCCACCGCTCCGTCTGTCATTTCGTCTATGGCCTCCCGGTGTATACGCCGTGAAACTTTGCCGTCGCGCCAATTCTTCTTCTCCCTCCTCGCTCCTTTTTTTTCCGCCTCCTCATCGCTCGAGGGAACTTCCTCCCTCGGTCTCTGTTCCGCGCGCGCGGAACTTCGTCCCTGGCGCGGTTGTAAACATCGGCGGCTCCTCGTCGACACTCCCACCGACGATGAGAGCGGAAATATACGGGATCGTCATTCGACGGACGAGCGAAATCAACTAAGTACGAAGTTCTTCCGCGGTATACTGCGGAGTCTTACGAGTACATCATTTTGACGGGCTGTGATTATGTCGCATTTCGAAAAATATTTTCCGAAAGCGCAAAGATTTCGATTGTACTGAGAGAAAGTTGCATACTCACGGATATCAGGAAGTTGCTAATATGAAGTCTAGTAAAACAAGGTATATGGAAATGTTTTGTATAGCAATTTTATTTATGTTCTTTTATGATAAAAAGAAAGTTGTCTGATTTAAATAAAAAAAATTTATAGTGATAATTTATTATCTGTGGTGTAATAATCTCGATGTATGATATACAATGAGAAAAAATTCTAGTAAAAATAACTATACTGTGTAGAAATGCAGCCACAGACTGATATTTTGGCAAAAATGATGCATGATCAATAAAATTAGTCTGCTTTTAATCATTAACCGCATTTGATACTGTAATTAGCAGGTGGTATTGCAGCTTTCTTTAAATAAATCGATAATGTAGCTTATAATAATTACGATTACAGATATTATTACAAAAAATAATAATTTTTACAAATATTACCGACTTTCTCAATGTACAACTGTAACAATTTGCAAATATGTACACAATGTAAATAATTTTAAATTTGTTGCAACTCATGCTTAATTAAAATAATAATTTTCAATTTAATAAAACAAGAGTTGACAATTTTAGATTAATCATAAATTTAATTTAAAAGAAGAAGCAATTGAGTGTACCCTGCACAGAAAGCGCTGGCAGTGAATAATCCACGCGCAGCTCTGAAGGAGCGCGTCGGCACCGATCCGAGTCAAATTGCCTTCAATCAGGGCCGCGGCACCGCCGCCAGCAGCTCGCATCAATAATCAACGCACGGGATTTCGGGGGTTTATGAAAATTACGGAAAGTTTGCTCTCGCGCGACGGCGGCGGCGGCGGCGAGGCCTCCCAACTTTTCAAATGAGATTGTTCTTGATTATCGTGCCCGAGCGATTCTACAAGTCGCTCGGCGCCGCGCGAGTCGCTGGTCCGGAAAACGGAATTACGAATCATTCTCCCGCCCGAGCGGGGCTCGGGGAGGGAACGAGCGCTGCAAAAATCGCGGTGCCGGCTGCACGGCGAGGGGCAAATTAAGCGGTGAGAATCCGCGCCCGCGAAATAAAATCGCCGATTAAATTCACCCCGCGTCGATTTTCTACCCGCTTTTTCCTCTGTCGCGGTGCCGCGCGCTTTCTTAATTGAGAAATTAGTCTAATGGAGGTCTGAATGGATAATTATTAATTTTTTTTTAATTTTAAAAACCACGTAATTTTTTCCGGCATTAAAGACTGATGTAATAGAGATTTCTTTAAAAAACAAAGCGGGCAGGATGCTATGAAGTATATAATTTATAACGAAGCCAGTTAATTGATAAATATTCAATTGCGAATAGCTTCAAATTAAAAATTTGTTTGTGAATGTGAATTTAATATTTCAATTTGAATTATCAAAGAATATTTAAATTTTTAATTTTTTTAATCAATCTCTTTTACGTTAAATAACTTTGTTAAAAAATAAACGACGTTTTTTAAAGTGCTACCCTCAAAAATTAGAATCTACCACAAGTAAACACGTACACTTTTTTATAACATACACATTAGAAAGAAACATCCTTCTGGAATAGAGAGTATTTAATTATTTCTTTTTTAATTTAATTAAAAGAGAACAATAAAATATTACTAATAAAGGTACGTTACTATTAAAACAAAAAAAGATTAAAAATATTTAATGAACATAAATTTACAGAAAAAAAGAAAATACTGCAAAATTAAACATTCTTTAATACTCGCAGGTGAACGAATCCGGTATTGATTGTAACTAAAGGAACGTAAGTAAATAAGCGGGCGTGGATTTTCTCCCGGCCCCGGGTCGCATTATGCACGAGCGAGCGCAATTAATTCCGGCGGAATGATTCGCAAATCTTTATCGCGTTCGATCGGCGCTTGCCAAGTGCTCCCGCGCTATGAAAAATATTGTCGCTCTCGGGGCGCGCGAGACGGGCCGCATATACCGGCGCGACGGGAGGCAAACTATACACTCAGCCAGACCCATACATCACGCGGAACAGCGCATGGCAATAATAGAGCAGTTCGCGTGATTGATCGCGGCGCGATTGCGAAGCTGCGCCTCGCTCCTTCTCCCCCGCCCCCCAATCCCCCCGTCTCTCTTCTTCGCTCCGATGGGGTTAATTGCGTGAATCGAATTCTTATTACCGAGGCGACCGGGAGAGGGTGGCGGTCGGGTCCCGGGATCTATAAAACCGTGTGCCAAGAATATTAAGGGGCATTCCGGCCGGCGCGTGTTTCTCTCCCGGCGAGGATGCGATCAGTTTTATTAATCACCGGGGAGAGGGAAAAAAATGCGCGGCCGCCCCGGAGAGCCGGCGAATCTGCGGAATACTGATCAGTTAATCGTCCCCGCTGGCTCGCGGCGTCTCGCGGGCTGGTTCATCAAAATTTCATAACAAGCCGGGGGAGTGAGAGGGAGCGAGCCGCCCCCGTCGTATCACTTATTTAGCGCCGCCGCCTCGGCAGCACCCCGGCCGCGATAACCGCCGGCGCTTCTTTTACGCGCGCCACGGCACCTAAGCCCGCGGATCCGGGCCGGGCAATGCGGGTCAGTGCAGTGGCGATGCGTCGGAAATTTCCCTGTGGCTTGTAAATTTCCTCCCTGATGAATGCAGCCCTCTTTCGGGACTAAAAAGAATGAATCAATTTTTTCGTACTACCGTTTTTAAAGTTTAATTGGCGAGAATCTTATAAATACTTAAAAATTAGTGAATTGAGTTCTATTCGACAGTAATTAGTGAAGCACTTTTCATTAATTTTTTAATTGCATTTTGTAATTTTTTTGTGAAGTCCACTTTAGAGTAGATAACTAATTTTATTTATACCCCGCTGAAAATATGAAGTAACGTAAAAACTTTATTTCCAAACCTTAACTGTCTTTACATTCTTTTAAAAGATCAGCACAAAAATAAAATTTAATATGATAGGTGTACGTAACGTTTTATTAAAATAGGTTTTATCGAAGTTACAGTAACCCAAGAATAAAAATGTACTCTGGAAGCGTGGAGAAGTGTGTCAGGTGGATACGTAAGTCGCGACTAATAATTCAAATTTCATCAATCAAACGATCGAAGCCGGCTCTTTAATAATTCGGCAAAGAAAGATGGATTTCCATCGCGCGCTCCACTTTGGCCCCCGCGCGCGGAGGCAAGAAGTTTCCGTAAAGCTGACCTTCCCCCGGCGAATCGGCGCCCGGCCGGGGGGATTTGTACTTTGAATCTTTGAACCGCGACCGGAAGCTCCGACGATCGTCCAAATATAGCGAAAGAAGTTTATGTAACTCGAGTTGGGCTTTATAGCAGCGTTGCTTTGAAGCCGCGGCGTCGGTCCGTTAACTTTGATACTTTGCCGCGGCTTACGCTACTTAGATACTGTCAATTTACTTAATGCTGATGGACATCTTTGAGCTCGCGCTAATGATGGTTTAGCTTACGGACAACGAAAATAGAAGTCCTTAAGTCGCGCGCTTCTTTATGCTAATTTTATAATGCAAGTATCTTACGTGGCTATGTTTTAAAGGGGAATTACTCGTAAAAACTTGCGGAAGGGAATTTTTAATTGATGAAAAACTAACTTACTAGCAAATTAAAATTTAATTTTTACGACATTTGCTCGTAGAGGAGAGTAGGTAGGATCATCGATAGTAAAATAAAATCATAAAACAAGTCAAATATTTTAAAATTTTTAAAAAACTAATGTAAAAAATATTCTTTTTTAACCACATTTTTTAAACAGCATTAATTTGAAATTAATTTCTTTTTTATTGATCAAATTTTGCTGAAATAAATTAGATGTCCTATTTTACTCAAAAAGTATTACGCAACATATTGACTGTACAAAAGCTTATTGATTGTTCTAGTAACCTCGGTAATGAAACTGGAAAAAAAATCACTCTTTCAATCGCCGGGCCCATTAACCAGCGTATTAAGAACGGAAGGGAGCTGAAGAGCCGACGATAAACTACCCTCGGCGCGAATAAAAGGAGCAATTAGTCAATGCAAAGTCGCGGCAGATAGCGCTCGGGAAACAGGGTACGAGAGGCGTCGACGGTGAAAAAAAAGGAAAAAAAAAGAGCGCATCGTCATAGTACACGGAATCGACGGCGCACGCTCGACTGGACGCTCTGAATGAAGGCACCACTTCTCGCGGCCGCGGGGGCGGGAGGGAGGCGTCCGCGCGCCAGGAAAATAGTTAGGGCCGCGCGCGTCGAGTTGCGAGCGAACAAAAGGCGCGCGCGCTCGTCGTCCTTAGTCTTGAAATTCCAATTCAGCGTCGATGACCCTTGCGTTCTGCTCTGAAAAGGTCGGAGGGAGGGGGGCAAGCGTCGCGCCGCGCGAAAATTATTTCGACCGCCAATTGAAGCGCCAATTGCCGTCCGACAATTGGTTCACTTGGCGCGCTCGGCCATTAACATCCCGTCGTCCTTATCTCTTTGCGGATAATACGACCGCGCGACGACCGGCGACGGGCAGGCCGACTGATAATTGCGCGCGCGCGAAAATCCGAAAACTCTCCCCCCGGGGTCGAACCGCAAATTCGAGCATTTTAATCATTGACTCTCGAGGATTAATTACAATTTCGAGAGGAGCTTTATTTTGACAGTCGGGCGATTTGACTATGAACGACGGAGTTTGTTCCGAATAAATTTTACTTTACTTAGAATCTAATTATAAATTTAGCAGCGGCAAGTCGGGCAGGTGTTTTAGGTCTGAATTAGCCGAGAAACGAAGGAGCAGCGATAATATTTCGAAGCACTGTGTTGAAACATTCAACATCCCTTGATTACGTTCTGCAAGGAAGTTCAATTATCCCGTCCCCAAAAATAGCTAAAATCTCGACGTTCACCCCGAGGCTTGTATCTCCCCGGCAGCGGGGAGACCCGGTGTCTTAATTTTCCAAGCCTCGCGCGGACTGCGCGCGCAGCGGAGATCGGCCTGCTTGGTGCATTTTTACACCTGGCGATATATACGTCGCGAATCGAGCGAACTAAATTGGCGAAGCCGCGGGGCGCGCGGGCGGCGACTGCATTTGCATCGGGCCGTTAACAAGTTCCTCGCTGTCAAAACCAGATTTCTCGAGTTTACAAGGCTCCGCGGCTGTCGGTTTAACTTCCTTCTAAATCGATGTAATTCCCCCATCTGTTCTGTCGGCGCTCGGTATATATACCCTCCGCTCGTGCGCACCGTCCCTCTCCTCCTCCGCCTCGCCGTCCGACTGTCACCAGACTGTAATTCGGCCCAATTTACAATCTGAAATTTGTTATTCCAACCGAGCGGCTTCGAACGCTTTAAGGTTTTGCCGCATCTCGGCTCGGCGCACGCGGAGGTCGCGGCTTCCTTAACGGCGCCGGGCCCGGGGGCCGCTTTGCAATTCGATGCGACGGCGGGGGGAGGAGCGAGAGAGCCGCAGCCGTCGCGCCGCGTCAGAATTAGCACGAAAGTCGAGAATGGAAAATCGAGCGGCGACCGGCACTCCGTGTCCCGGGCATTCGATTGGAATTATTGTAATGAAGAGCGGGAGCGGAGAGGGAGCCCCGCGACCCGAAGAAACTGGAGCGACTCACCCCCGCTCCCGTTTACTTTGCTCTCGCCTCGCTGCGGCTTTGATTATTTTTCTTGCGGACTTTTCTTTTTTAAAGCTCAACGTCGCTGTTGTAGGCGCGCGGAGAATGTGTTTGAACATTCTTTAGGGTCGGAGAAATTGAAATAGAGTTTTGAACGAACAAAATGTGGGCGATTGACATCAATTTTAACGACCTGCATTTAAGACGAAAGTAAGTGTAAAGAAATTGAAATATTTTTTTTTGTTTCTAAGTGAGCGAACAAAATTTAGAAGATTGCCATTTTTTAATGACTTTGCTCTACGGTAATACCAGAGTAAGCGTAAATGGGAGCTTTTGCTAAGAAAAAGCTAAAGTAGAAAGAAGGTGGAAAGTCATTGACGGAAGGAGATGCGCTCGATGCTTAAACTTTGCGCATTGAAGGAGTCGATAAAGTGAATTGAAATGGAAATTCATTGATTACTTCAATTTCGCAGATGTCAGAGTTAATGAATTAAACAATTGAATTTCAAAGAAGCAATAGTTTCCAAAGAATTTTTTTAGAGTTCAAACAAACTGTTTAAATATTTGAGCGAGCAAAATCTATTTTGAACCGAACGATTCAATTACGTATACATTAACCAACTTCTCTTCATTCCCTCGTTATCAATCGATCAATTCAACAATAAAGTTACATATTACAAGTGGAATCCTGCTGATTAATTTATTTGGAAATAATCAGAATTCATGCTGTAACTGCTTTATGCATGTTCTCTCGCAATCTGAACGACCGTTTTATTGACTTAAATCATAAAGAACACATTCGAGCGAGCGCGTAAATAAAAAGAACTACAATGCGGAATCAATATAATTTATCTGCACGTAATACAAGCCGTTAAGCGCATATTGAATCATAAAAAGCAACACCGTCGATAAATCACCGAACCCCTCCTGCTTCCTGGTATTAAATCTTTTTTTTTCTCAATATTTTATTCGAGCAATTAAAGAGAAGATAGCGATCTATAATGAAGAAGTCCCGAAGAAAATCATACAAGTTTTACGACACTCGTGGATGAGCATCAGCCGTTCGTACCGAAACAATTAAATCATGCATCCATTGCCACGAGCGCAATAAAAAACAAGTAGATGGCAAACATCCCATCCATCTCCTGCGAATATCTCCGTCCCTCCCTCGGCGATTCTGCTCTCTCGCTCTTAAATGGAATCAATTTGGCGGGTCGTCTAAAGCGGGGTGGATGGAAATTGAGAGAGAGTTAGAGCTCGCACAATCGATTAAGGTTCAATCGAAAAATCGAAACGGAAATAAAATGCTCCGGGCTTTCAGTTTATCTTGAGCTCTTCATCCACATAATAATCTACTACATTTTTCTTTCTTTCTTTCATCAATTATTACACTTACTTTTCTTACTTACCGTATCTTATTGCATATTTCTATATCAAAGTAAATTTAAAAAAAAATTTTGAACTTGAATAATGTAAAATCAATCTCCGGCTCCCGAGCCGAGGCTCCTCCGTCTCATCGCAAAGTTTCGGCTACTTTGAGCAAAGGTTGTGGATTAAATTCTATTAATAGGAGACTTAGCGCACGAAAGCACTTACGGGGCCGGCTAAAAGCCGGCGTAATTCGTAATAAGGGAAATTCAAGGGCCCCCGCGCGCGCGCGCGCTTAAACGCAAGCAATTTGTCGGGTCGTCCGGGGGTAGTAAGTGCGCGGCTTGGCGACGGAAGACGAGGGAGAAATTCCCCGCGATCGATTAACGAAAGTTTATAACGCCGCGCGGCGATCTGGTTGCAGGCTGGCGTCGCGGCGCACACGGGGGAGATCATCCGGCTGCGGCATGCCGGGGCTGCCGAGGAGGCTGGCGGCGGCGGGCCTCTGCCTGCTGGCCGCCACGGCCGCGCTCGTCCACGGCTTCAACGGCGAGCTCGCCGAGCAGGAGTGCCCGGACGACTGTCACTGTCACTACTTCCGCATCAACTGGGTGACGGATTGCTCGGAGAGCAACCTGACCGCGGTGCCGCACGAGGGCCTCAGCCCGAACGTCTACGTCCTCGACATGAACGGCAATAACGTGGAGCACGTGGCGCCCTTCCCGAGGGACATCAAGCTGCGCCGCCTCCAAATGGCCCACAATCGCCTCACCGAGCTGAGCCGCGAGTCCTTCGCCGGGCTCACCTATCTACTCGACGCGGATTTCTCCAACAACGCCATTAGCAAGGTCGATCCCGAGGCGTTTAGGTGAGTAGCGGGCGCTTCTCCTATACGATGATCCCCGGAAATTCCTTGGGAGAGGTTGATGCGAATGCTTGGATTTTTTTACCCTTCGACATTATTCCTTAGTGATTTCTATAGCAAACAAATTCGTTAACTTTGTCAAATGGAAATAAATAAAATTGTTTATAATTAAGAATTTGAACTATTCATACTATGTTATGAACTGCCTTTTTTACAGTCTCTTAATTAACCGCATACGACGAGTTCACTATAAGAATGATTTTCTCTTTACAAAGAAACAGGTAAAGTCAGATTCAGAAAAACTGTAAAAGAAAAGAAATTAAAATTTTATACGCGTTTCGGCCATGGATTGCTTGATTTTATATCACTGTAATTTTGTAAAAAGTACTTAAATCATTTTATCACCGTGAATTTGCAAGGATTGTATGTATATCACACTGTCGATGACGCATGGCTAAATATTTTATTAACATTTAATTTCTTTTTTTTTTCAAATATTTTATTAGTTTTAAAACTGTTTATTGATTACTTTCTATAGTGAAGATAATTTTATTATAAACAAAACTCAAGTTATAATATTAAGAATCTGCGCAGTTATGAGTAGTTAAAATTCTTGATTTAAAGAAAACGTTAAAATTTGTATACACTTATGAATTTATATAATCGTAAATCACTAGAGAAATTTTGTAACCTCATCTAATATATACATTTAACAAAAACTCGAGCAATACCACAGACAGAACTCTTAAAATCAATTAAATAATTAAATCGAATCCTAAATGTATTACCTAAGATCATTTTATAATTAATATTTATTATGTTATTAATGGATTTTATTTGCCTTCATTTGGAATTGACATAAAATTTGTAGTAAGTGTATTGACAAATTAATTGCAGATCTAGATAATTAATTTGTATTTAAACTACTTACATGTACTCAAGGCAAATTTCCCAGAATTATGTCCTATCAATTTAGTTTTGTCGACCAGGTAATTACTCAATCGCTTGGTAACAAAAAGCTTCTAGTTATCTCAATGAAGCCATTTAAATTTTGTACGGCGTTTCAAGCTTAACTAGCATAAGTATATTGTTGCTTTTATTGCACATTGCGTGACTCACCTTAGATGCATTAAAATTCTAAAGTACGTAATTTTTTATTATCACAGGGACAGCCCAGGACTTATTACTCTGGAACTGCAGAACAATCCCTTATCGGAGATCCATGGGCCTTTCCTCAATTGCCGACCGCTGCTCTACCTAGACCTCAGCACCTGCGGCATTCGCCACCTGAACCCGTCGTTCTTTAGCAACACGACCAACCTGAACAAGCTCGATCTCTCCAACAATCCTCTCCGTCGCATCGAGCCAGGCCCCTTCGACCACCTCACCAGCCTCGAGTACCTCAAGCTCTCCTCCTGCAATCTGACGGAAATATCACCGCACGCGTTTGCCCACCTGGAGAACTTGCGCGAGCTCGAGATGGACGACAATGACCTGCGCTCTTTGGACTGGACGGCTGTGCTCGCGCCCCTCACGCGACTCGAGCACCTGAACATTCGCAAGACGCGCATCACCAACTTGCCTGGTGATGCCTTCGCCAGGAATCTCTACCTCAGAGACATGGTCCTGGCTGATAACGAGCTGCATCACTTGAACGTCGCCAGTACGCTGGGTCACAACTTGCATAGTCTTCAATCCCTCGACCTGTCCAACTGCAACCTGCAGGATAGACTGTCGGAGGAGGCGTTCCGCAATGCGAGTCAGCTTCGAGTTCTCAACCTCAGCGGCAATCCGATGTTTGCGTCCGATCTCACGGCAGTGCTTCGCCACTTACCCAAGCTGCACAAACTCTCACTGAGCGACTGCAGCCTCCGTAAGCTGCCCGAAGCCTTCGAGGATCTAGAACATCTCGAGGAGCTCGATATCTCGCACAATCCTCTGACCGACGCTTTCGTCCGCCTCCTGAAGCCGCTCAAATCCCTTGAGTATCTGGACATGTCGTACTGCAACCTCGGCTACGTCGGCAACAACACCTTCACGCTGATGACATCGCTCAAGAAACTCATCATATCCGGCAACAAGTTGCACACCCTGGAGCAGGGCCTGTTCGCCAACCTGACGCGCCTCCAGAGCCTCGAACTCAACGACTGCGGCCTGAAGCGTCCCCTGGATCCCAAAGTCTTCGGAGAGCGCGTCTACGCCAACATCATCGAGCTGAAGCTCAGCAAGAACCCGCTGACTATACCGGACGAGGGGCCGCTGCTACCCAAACAACTGTCCGGCCTCGAGATCCTCGACCTGAGTCACTGCGAGATCTCCCGGCTGAAGGAGAACCTGTTCGCCCGAACCCAGAACCTCACCAGTCTGAATCTCTCCGACAACAAGATCGCCAGCTCGGACGGCCTGGTCGCCCTGCGGAAGCTCCACAAGCTGGAGCACCTGGACCTCAGCAACAACAAGCTGTCGACCATCCATCCGCGAGTGTTCAAGGCCAACCCGCGCCTGCTGACGGTCAACCTAATCGGCAATCCGTTCGTCTGCAACTGCTCCCTGGTGGACATGTGGGACTGGGCTATCCAGGAGAAGAAGGACCTGGACGTGCTGGTGGGCAGTCAGCCCTCCCAGTTCACCGCCGGCGGCGCCAAGCTCCGCAAGATACTCTCCTGCTCGTACGATCCCGACACGTACCACAAGATCCTGGAGCAGATACGCGCGGCGAACGGCGACCGCAGGCCGCTGCTGCGCAAGGGCGACCTCACGCCCAACCGCACCTGGGCCAAGTACATCCGCGAGTCCCAGTGCAGCAGGCGCTCATGATACACAGCGGCTAGGTTTCAAGATGCCGTGCTCAGCGATGTCCCCCACCAAAGTACCCACCGGCCCAAATTGGAGCTCTAAACGTGCATCGGGACACCGCGCGGAGTAGAGCGTTTATTTTTTTCAGCATTTTTTTTTTATTCAATTTTAAGTGATACGTGCGTCGCGAAATAATTCGAGATTATGTATGGCAGCATGCTTTCGACTTGTGGTTGAATTTTTTCGTCGTTGGTAAATTTTTACTAATTTATTAATGTATCTTTTTTACGAAATTAATATTTTGGTTGTACACTGGCGAATAGCATTTCTTTTTAATTTGAGAAGATCAGAAATTGTCTACCACGCGATGATGTGGAAAAAGATTGTGAAATGATCTCGTGATAAAATTTAATGGTCTTTCCAGAGTCTATATAAAAGCATCTTTGTAAACTCATTTTTTATATTCTAGCGTATCTTATTATTATATGAGAAAATACGTTTTTTTTCTTTTACTTTAGTATTTGTTAATTTTACGTAAAATGTAGACAATTTAAACATGTAGCATTAATAAACATTTACAATTGTTGCCTTACTGTAAACTATACCTAGTTTATCTTTGAATGGTATCTTTTCACAGTATCAGAACATTATACTCTCATATATAGCAAATTCTGTACATCTCTAAATAAAGTCTGTCAAAAATTCAACTGCCTGTATATGCAATAAAGAATAACGAATTAATTTCCATCTCGAAAAAGTGATAAAAAAAGTGTAGACTCAAAAACGAATTTAAAAATAAAACGCTCTCTCGACAAATTGAAATCTAGCCATACTTCGATTATTATTAGTGAGATAATTAAGTTACTATTTTATAAAGGCAGACATTGTTTGTATTATTAATCAGATTGCCTTATTGTAATTAGGTATAACGTTACGGACTGTAAGGAGAGAATTTTCATTACCGTTTTTTCATTAATGTATCCATTAATTTTTGTAGTTGATTTTAGTTCGTTCAATCAATCCTACTTGTAAGTTTGTTCAGTAAAAGTTACATTTGAATTGCGCACGAGTTGAATCTGTTAATCAACACCACGTTTAATTTTACAAAAAAAAATTGTATCAAAATCTGCGAACGCAACAAATTCTTTCACCAGAGAGATGAAAGATGACGGCAGCGTGTAAGTGATACTTTTATCATGATGCCACTTCTCCGTTGTACGATATCCTTTGTTTTGTAATATGTTAAACGAGCACGAAAAGTAAATGGAATACAATCAAGTGTTTAATCTATGCGGTGTATTGTAGCTTCGAAAAGTAAAAAACAAAAGAAAATGTGAAATTACGAATTCACGGTTGGTGCCAAGAATATATGAAAGTACTGCAAAAACGTAGAGGTTTAACAATTGCGATGTGCGCTATTCCTTTGTAATCTTGTCATCCTATTACATGTAGAACGAAATGTAAAAAGACTGTTTAATAAAT